>NW_017968523.1:1103029-1155644 GCF_000165445.2 Microcebus murinus
CGCCGGGGACCGAGAGAGGCGGGACGAGGGGAGGTGGAGGAGGGACGGGGAGGCGGGGGCGAGGGGAGTGTGGGGGCACGGGGACTAGGGAAGGCCCCGCCCTCCCAGGTCCCCGTGCCCCCCACCTCCCCTCGGTCCCCCACCTCCCCTAGGTCCCCGTGTCCCCAGCTCCCCTCGGTGCCCCTGCATCCCCTGCTGTGCACGAGGGGCGGAGGAGGGGTGCGGGCGCCGGGGCGCAGGGCGCTCGGTCCGCGCCGACTGCAGCGGGAGGAACCCGGGCAGAGCGCCCGGCGCCGGCTGCGAGGAGCAGGACCCCGCGCCCGGCTGCGGTTCCCACGCGCTGCGCTGTGTCTGCGGCCACCTGAGTCCGCCCCGCGAGACAGTAACCTAAAGGCGCCCGAGAAAGCGGCGAGAAACCCGTCTGGGGTGGGCGGGCGTCCTCTGCGGCTGGCTGGCGGGGTTGGGTTGGGCAACTGAAGATCAAGAAGAATATTAGAGCGCATTTTGGGGGGGACCGGGCGCGGCCTCACCAGAGGAAATCGGGTGGACTGGAAAACCCCGGGCTGGTGCGCGGGCCGCAGCTCAGCGCGGGTCTTGGTCACGACGGGGAGTCGTTCTCTTCCCAAACTGGCAGCCTCCGGGCGGGCGGCCCCGGGTCGCGCCGCACCCACGCGGGAGCAGCGCTGCCTCCGGAGGCTACGGCCGCGTGGGCACGTCGGGCCGGCCTGGCGCAAGAGCTGGTTGTTACCCAGCAAATGGAAAAGCACTAGGAACGAGAAATAAAACGGGTAATTTTTGTTTTCATTTGGAAGTAATTTCACAGGCACACAAGTTAGAAGAATAAGGATCGTACAAAAAGCCTCCAGTTACCCTCTCTGTACATTCGGCCGTCAACGTTTACCTCGTGGGGTTTATCATTTGCGTCCTCGCGATCATTTCACCCTGTATCTGTCAATATCTGTCATCATCTATCCACCTGTCACCTATCGTATATTATCTGTCACCTACCTATCAGTCATTGCCTGTCATCTACCTACCTGTTATCTATTATCAATCATATGCCTGTCACCTGTTATCTGTCCTCTATCTATCGTCATCTACCTGTCATCTACCCAGCTGTCATCCACTTGTCATCTGTTATCTATCTACTGTGTCATGTCGTCTACCCTCTACCTACCTATTGCCTCTCCTCTACCTACCTGTTATCTGTTGTCAATCATCTACCTGTCACCTGTTATCTGTCCTCTATCTATCGTCATCTACCTGTCATCTACCCAGCTGTCATCCACTTGTCATCTGTTATCTATTCTTACTGGTGTCATGTCGTCTGTCCTCTACCTACCTATTGCCTCTCCTCTACCTACCTGTTATCTGTTGTCAGTCATCTACCTGTCACTATCTACCCTTATCATCATCTACCTGTCATCTACCTACCTGTTTCTATTATCAATCATCTGCCTGTACCTGTTATCTGTCCTCTATCTATCGTCATCTACCTGTCATCTACCCAGCTGTCATCCACTTGTCATCTGTTATCTATCTACTGTGTCTTGTCGTCTGTCCTCTACCTACCTATTGCCTCTCCTCTACCTACCTGTTACCTGTTGTCAGTCATCTACCTGTCACTATCTACCCTCTATCATCATCTGCCTGTCATCCGTCACCGTCTGCCTGTGTCAGCGGGAAACTGTGTTAGAGCACAAGATCTGCTCTTAGCTACGCCGCCTGGGATCTGGACGCGTATTGTGTATGTTCATCAATTTCATAAATATGTTTTATTTCCTGTCCCACCCTGGGCACATTTGTAAATGGGAATGACGATACATGCCTCCCCACCTCAGAGGGTCTCCGAGAATCAAGGTAACTAATACACACATAAATATTTGTTTGAAAATTACCGCACCAGGTGCAGTGGGGTCAAGTTGTGGGTGAGACATAGGCCCGCCCGGTGGAGTTCCGGTCCCAGGGTGGGTACCCAACGTGGGATAACTGCAGAGGGAACGAGGTTAGCAAAGGAGAGGCAGGAGGGTGCGCTTTTCCCGGAGGGTCTTGGAGGAGGGAAGTCCAAATATGACTGGATACTAGACTTCTGTACAAAATTCACCCTCTCCATCCCCAACAGAAAGCCTGTTGGAGAACTTTGTCAGTTTTAGTTTGTCTTCCCGTGTGCCCGGGTCATGGCCCCACAGGCACGGGGTGTGCATTTGTCACGTGTGCACAGTGAAATCCTGAGGGTGTGGGAGACGGTGGGGGGGCCTGGAGAAGGGAGGGGAGGCCCTGCAAGTGTTGGGGTGACAGGAGCCCCTGGGCCACAGGGGCTGCAGGGCTTGGGGGTCGGGGGGCAGGCACAGAAGGTTCTGGACCTTCGGAGAGAAGATGTGCTGCCTTTCAAAATGTCTTGTTTTTTAGGGAGAAGAGAAGAAAATAAACAACTTTAAAGAAACAAAATTGAGAACTATTTTTAGCTGCATATTAAGCAGAGATAAGAATCTAATTGAGGAGTAAATTGGTGAATGGGACTAAGTTTAAACATTTGCTTGGAAATGAACAGGGAAGAATAATTAATTGCTCAAGTGGCCCTTTAAACACTTAATAATGTTCTCTTGGGAGTAATTAAAGCATCACGTGGACTGAGGGACTTCCCAAGCCTAATTGTCCTCCAGCACCAACTCCCTTTCCGCACAGACCGGAGCTTTTAAAATATCAAGAACTTTTGTCCTCGTCTTTTCATTAGAATGTTGCTGCATTCTCTTTGTTCTTTAGTCTTTTTTCCTGTTGGCTAGCCTGTTTTATTAGGTCTTTCCCTAACTCCAAGGGCACTTTGGAAAGGGACGGCTGGACCGGCCAGGTGAGGGAGGACCAGGTCTCACAGCCACTCCCTCAGCACGGTGAATTTTCAAAGTGTTCCTGCCACCAGTCACCAAGTGATGCTTCCCCAAGACGTGACGCCAGCGGCCAGTTTGAACCCCTACTCTGGCCAGCACCCTCCTCTCCAGGACCTGGATGTCTCCATCTCTTAACCGTGTGCGGCCGAGGACCGGGCTGTGGCTGGCCGCCCTGCCCTGGCCCTGGCCCTGCCATCTCACTCCCAGGACACCATCTCCTCATTTGTAAAATGGGCTGGAGGATGGGCTGGCAGGTTATGCTGATGACCTTGAACAGCCTGAAAGGAAAACTAAACATATTTTAAAATCAGACTTAGCTGCATTTACATATTCATTTGGGGTCTTTTTTTTTTTTTTTTTTTTTTTGAGACAGAGTCTCACTTTGTTGTCCAGGCTAGAGTGAGTGCCGTGGCGTCAGCCTAGCTCACAGCAACCTCAAACTCCTGGGCTCAAGCGATCCTTCTGCCTCAGCCTCCCGAGTAGCTGGGACTACAGGCATGCGCCACCATGCCCGGCTAATTTTTTATATATATATCAGTTGGCCAATTAATTTCTTTCTATTTATAGTAGAGACGGGGTCTCGCTCTTGCTCAGGCTGGTTTTGAACTCCTGACCTTGAGCAATCCGCCCGCCTCGGCCTCCCAAGAGCTAGGATTACAGGCGTGAGCCACAGCGCCCGGCCTCATTTGGGGTCTTTAAATGAACAAATTAAACTTACATAAGAAGAGGCTTTTTGCCTAACGTGCTGTCAACACTGGGGAAAAGCCCCTAGTTTTTTTTTCTGTGCATGTTTAGAAGACCAACGCTCAGGAACATTTTTACACCCAGAATCAAAGTAAGCGCCTCCCTCACCCTGTGCAATCTGACCACCCACACACCGGAGATCAGTTCTAGTCTGGAAGAAGTATCACAGTGACAACTCACTCATCAAGATGACCTTTCCAGGAAAGTCACTGTCTAGAAAATGTCAAGACCAGGAAAACCTGTAAATGCCTTTGGGCTGCACAGCCAGGTAACGTGACAGATTTTAAACACAGTGATGTTGAGCTGAGTAGATTATCTAGTGGCCCAGGGAAAAGCAGTTTAGAAACTTTGAGTCAAGTTCACTGACAACCACAAACAATGAACGGGGCAGGCATTAAACTTAAAAAAAGAGACACAGAAACTAAAAAATAATGCCCTGGGGGTCTCATTGCACAGTAACCTCTGCAGGTGTGACCGGAACACACCCCAGTGCCTCAGAGGGGACCCCACAGGCTACAGAACACAGGCCGAATGGGCCACAAAAAGGGGGCAGAAAATGGGGTTCTGGGGTAAATCTGTCAACATCAGAATTTTGCTGTGAACTTTACTTTCAATTCAGCTTGAGTTTGTCATAAGCTGACTTTGAACACTAAAATGTGAAGAGTTCTAATCTGGGTCTTTAAATCTTTTTTTCTATTATATTTCTCTATATTTCCTAAAGTTTCTAAACTACTACTTCATAAATAAAAGTTACTTTTGAAGTTTTTAATGGAACAATGCATACCTGTGGGATATATTTTCTTTCAGTTTAATTTTTTCCTGTAATTTCTGCTTATGTAAAGTGTAATAAATATCCAACATTTGTTGAGCACATACAGTGCCAAGCGCTGAGCCAGGTACCAGGAGACAGGAATTGCTAGAGGCTCCACTGCTGTCAGGGTCTGACACCTCAGGGATCAGCAGAGGCTTGTAGGGAAAGACATGCAGGCTCTGTTAGGGCTCTGTTAGGGCTCTCCAGAGAGGGAACCAACAGGACACAGATGTAGAATATAGATGTGAATGTGCATATAGATGTAAATATAGATGTAGATATAGATATAGATACAGATGTAGATGTAGATGTGATATAGATATAGATGCAGATATAGATTTAGATGAAGATGTAGATACAGATATAGATGTGATATGGATATAGTTGCAGATGATGTAGATATAGACACAAATGTAGATGTAGATACAGATATAGATGTGATATGGATATAGTTGCAGGTGTAGATGCAGATGTAGATATAGACACAAATGTAGATGTAGATATGGATGTAGATGTGATATGGATACAGATGTAGATGTAGATGCAGATGCAGATGCAGATGCAGATGTAGATGTAGATGCAGGTGTAGATGCAGATGTAGATATAGACACAAATGTAGATGTGATATGGATACAGATGCAGATGTAGATGCAGATGTAGATATAGATACGGATGTAGATGTGATATGGATACACATGTAGGTGTAGATGTAGATGTAGATGCAGATGTAGATGTAGATACGGATGTAGATGTGATATGGATACAGATGTAGGTGCAGATGTAGATGTAGATGCAGATGTAGATGTAGATATGGATGTAGATGTGATATGGATACACATGTAGATGTAGTTACAGATGTAGATGTAGATGCAGATGTAGATGTAGACACAAATGTAGATGTAGTTACAGATGTAGATGTGATATGGATACAGATGTAGATGTAGATGCAGATGTAGATGCAGATGTAGATGTAGATACGGATGTAGATGTGATATGGATACAGATGTAGATGTAGTTACAGATGTAGATGTGATATGGATACAGATGTAGATGTAGATACAGATGTAGATGTAGATGCAGATATAGATGCAGATGTAGATGTAGATACGGATGTAGATGTGATATGGATACAGATGTAGATGTAGTTACAGATGTAGGTGTGATATGGATACAGATGTAGATGTGATATGGATACAGATGTAGGTGTAGATGCAGATGTAGATGTAGATACGGATGTAGATGTGATATGGATACAGATGTAGATGTAGTTACAGATGTAGATGTAGATATAGCATACACATAGGTAGACATAGATACACATAGATCAGATGCAGATATACGACAGGGGACTCATTAGGGGCTCACACAATTGTGGAGGCTGACACGTCCCACGATATGCTGTCTGCACACTGGGGACCCAGGGAAGCTGGTGCTCTAGTTCAGCCGGAGCCCAAAGGCCTGGGGCCTGGGGGAGCTGGTGGTGTGACTCTTCACGCCAGGCCGAAGGCCCGAGAGCCTGGAGGCTGCTGGTGCAAGTCCCCAAGTCCTGGGGACCGAAACCTGGAGGACCAGGTGTTCTGACATCCAAGGGCAGAGCAGAAGGGTGTCCCGGTCCTGAAGGGACAGAGTGTTCTCCCTTCCCCCGCTGATTTTCCCCTCCAGGCCCGGCTGTGGGGACAGTGCCTACCCCTGAGGGAAGATCCAGGACATTTCGGAACACGGGGTGCCGCTGCTCCACCTCCTGACACAGCATGGCCTCACGCTCCAAATCCACAGCTTTGTTAGAACACGGGCTGCCGGGGGACCGGCACAGGGTGACGGCGCTCACGTGCGGACTCCCACGTTTCACGCCCACGGCCCCCGTGTGACTCACAACACTCCCTGCTCCCCAGCCCGTCTTCACACGATCACGAGATGGGAAATCTGCATGTCCCCTGGTTATTCAGTTCACCGGCGAGAGTTCATCTGGTACCCGGTGCCTGCAAGGTGCCCGGCTTGGCACCTGAGGAAGAGCGGCCGTGAGGATGAGGACGGGGCTGCTCTGGGCCCTCTTGGGCCTCCCTCTGCCGGGCGACAGACGTCCGCACCTGACTGCAGGAGTGACGCCGTCTCAGCACTGTGGTCCAACGCACTCGGTTAACCACACACCCAGAGTTTAGATGGGTGTGATGAAGGAAATAACACTGCGCTTCAACTCAGCTGCTGTTATGAATCAGTGCAACAGCTGAACACACCGGCTTGGCCACGCCGGAACAGCAGAAATCGAAGTCTGTTGCACCCACGAGTCAACCCACGTTTCTCGGAAAGGTGCTGCTATTGCCATGAGAGCATGCTGGCTGATTGCTTTAAAGCGTTCCATTCCTCACGGGGCCGCGCCCTGCTTCAATTTTCTCTGTGAAGCAGCTTCCTCCGAGTTGTAAAGACGTTTTGGTGAGGATGTTACAAACAGCGCACGAGGAAAACAGGCTGCCGGGTGGCAGAATGCAGACCTGAGACTGCGCTCACCACATTGCTGCTCCCCGCTTGGGGCGTGGGGCAGACACTTTCAGGAAAGTCCCCGGCTTCTCTCTCAACCTTCCCACGTGGACTCTGCCTGTCGCTGGGCCGCCCACGTGGTGCGAGCGTGGCCGTGCTTCTCGCGTGGGGGCTTCCCAAGGGCAGGCTGTGTCAGCCACAGGCCAGGCAAGGGCTGTGATGGGGAGGGCAGCGTCGTGCCACGTTCGCGCAAAGCTGTCGCGGTCCTGCCCAGGTGTGCGGGGTGGAGAAACAGGTGCTACTCACGGTGGGGTGGCAGGAGCACATTGCAGAAGAGAATGTGGAATGGGAGGCCCTTTGGAAGACGCCATCTGTCACGGGGAGCGAGTGAGCAGGGAGCGGGCGGGAGAGCGTGGCGTCACCGCTCCCCAAGTCCGGAATGAATGGCTCCCAGGGCCTTGCTACGGATCTGCTACCCATCAGCTCCACCTGGCCCCGAGCCTCGTTTCTCCTCCACGGTGGGACAGTGCGTGCTGCCCTGTCTCGAAGGTCGCTGTGAGTGTGCAAGCAAGCGTGACTGAGGCTGGGCGTGGGAGGCAGAGTGCGAGGAACATGCCAGTGGATGCTGTTTCCCGAGAAGGCGTCATGGCAGGGTGCACCGGCAGAGGACAGCGCTGCTCTGTCACCCGGCTCTCGGGCGCCCAGCTCCCTTGGCCAAGTCAGCGCTGCAGTCGTGGTCTGTGAACCGTTAAAACCGGAGAGGCTCACGGGGAGCATTCCAGGCCCAGCCAAGTCACAGAGCAAGCTGGTGACAGACTAGGACGAGGGGCCCACACTCCCGACCCAGCTGAGCCCGTCCTGCGTCACCCTTGCTCCCTCCTCCCCGACTGGAGCTCGGCGACCCGGCTGTGATCGTTTGGCCAGAGGACAGCTCAGGATGTCAGCTTATCACCCCAGAACTTTCAGTGCCATTATTGAGCAAGGAAATTCATTTTAAAATATTTCATCTGTTGAAAATGTAAACTGAGACACAATAATATTTTAAGGAGTTTATTTGACCACACGGTGATGCGTGCACTGGCAGCTCCAAACCAGAATGTTTCAGGAGCTCCTCAGGGAATGCGCTGGGCAGGCTTTTATAGGACGGAAGCAGAAGTGGAGCAAAGAAAGTTCAGTTACAGTCATACAGGTGCTGCATTTGGTCTATCCCGTTGGAAAGACCCTAGTTATATGTTTGTTGGCTTATGGTGGGTTGAGTTCAAGTTCTGTTTTACATTAATATACCGTGTTTCCCCGAAAACAAGACAGGGTCTTATAGTTATTTTTCCTCAAGAAGACACCCTGGGGCTTGTTTTCAGGGGAGGTGTTATTTTCCCCTCAGAGCCGCAGCTTGCAGCAGGCACAGGATGGCCGGCACCTGACAGGGGGAGCCGATCTTGTTGGTGGGGCTGCCCGCACCTTTCCAGTCACCTCTGAGATAGTAGCTGTCACGATGGGATGGATGAGAAGGGCTGCTCGTCTTCTTTACCACTCCGTGACCAAATGCACGGGTTGTGCAGATACACCGCATAGCCACGCCCGTCACTAGGTCTTATTTTCGGGGTAGGGCTTCTATTGCGCAAATGCTTAGAAATCCTGCTAGGGCTTATTTTATGGGTAGGTCTTATTTTTGGGGAAACATGGTAGGAATTTTCAAGAAATAATTCAGGTTGTGTTTATGTCTGCAAATCGGGCAAGGCTGAGGTCACTTGGGAGGCCCCACTGGCTGTGTCTGTCCAGGGACTCCCAGGCCAGGGCTCCATTTTAATTTGGTTCAATGATTCCCCCCGTCTGGCCACACTTGCAGCGGGCTGAGAGTGTGACTAAACGGCACAGCGTCACTGTCACCACTGCTGGCATCGTCACCGGAGGGAAGGGGCACGCAGACGCTGACTTGCCAGCACTTGCATTGGGATGTCAGGTCACGAGGCCATCGTTATTCAAAATCGCATCGCCATCATGGGCTTGGGCGATCGGGTCACTGAGTTCCCAAGTCGTCCGGTCCCGATGGCAATCGAGGGACGTGGGACTGGCCGCTGGGGAGAGTTTAGGGCCTGAGAGGACACGACATGCTGGGGAGCTGAGTGCAGAGACTAAGGAGAGTGATGGGCAGGGACTGGACAGTTCCCTGGGGCAGAAATCCCCCGAGCCCAGGTTCAACCAAGCGAAGGAGCAGCGCCTCTCTGATGAGAGACTTGTGTTTGTTTTAGAGCCTTTAAAGTTTGGGCACCAATTTCTAATTTTTTATATCAATAAGAGCACAAACACCTACTTATTAAATTGTGAGATATCAAGAACTCCTATTTAGGAGTACTATTGAGGCTGAGTCATTCATTTCAGATTGTATTGCTTAAAGGCAACTCAAAGTATTGTGTATGAAAACAAAACAAAAACAAAGGTTAATATTTGGAGGAAATTATGATCTTAGTGTTTGAGTCCAGAGAGCAACTAAGTCAAGAAAATTTCTAGATTTGAGTTTGGTAGACAAACATCACTAATCATCAGGGAAATGCAAATTAAACCACAATGAGATACCAGCTTATCCCTACCAGAATGGCCATTATTAAAAAATAAAAATAAATAAATGTTGGCTTATACATTGTTGATGGGACTATAAATTAGTACAACCTCTATGGAAAACAGTATGGAGATTCCTCAAAGAACTAAAAGTAGGCCTACCATTCAATCCAGCAATCCCACTACTAGGTATCTACCCAAAGGGAAAGAAGTCAATATGTTAAAAAGATGATAAACCTGAATGTTTATTGTAGCAGAGTTTGTAATTGCAAAGATATGGAACAAACCTAAATGCCCACTAATTGATGGGTGAGTACAGAAAATGTGATGTATATGCACCATGGAGTACTACTCAGTCATAAAAATGAATGAAATCATGCCTTTTACAGTAACTTAGATAGAACTGTAAAACATTATTCTAAGTAAAGTATCTCAGGAATGGAAAAACAAACACCATGTGTTCTCACTAATAAGCGGGAGTTAAATGATGGGCATACATTGGCAGGAAGTGGTGTAAAGGACATTGGAAAACAAGTGCATTGTGTTCTCAGAGCATCAGAATTATTTCTAAGTCATATTTGAAAGTCAAAATAAACTCCTCTTTTCCTTCAACACTTTTTCTTTGATCACAAGTCTGTTGTTTAAAACTAAAATGGAATTGAGATAATTACTCAGTTATTTCAGACAAAATCTCCTTACTCCTGATGCAAAAAAAGTAAGAGATTTTGGTCCAAATGAAATCTTTTTCTTTTTAATACAGTGAAGATACAACCCACAGTGTGGGAGGAAATATTTGCAAACCATACACCTGATAAGGAATTAATATTCAAAATATGTAAGGAACTCGAACAACTCAATAGAAAGAAAACAAATAACCTGATTAAAAAATGGACAAAGGACCTACACAGACATTCAAAGGAAGACATGCAAATTGCCAAGAAGTTCATGAAAAAATGCTGAACATTACTAATCATTAGAGAGATGAAAATTAAAACCACAATGAGATACCACATCACATCTCTTAGAATGGCTTTTATCAAAAAGATGAAAGGCAAGTGCTGGTGAGGATGTGGAGAAAAAGGAACACTTGCACCCTGCCGGTGGGAATGTAAATTAGTACAGCCATTATGGAAACAGTATGCAGCTTCCTCAAAAAACTAAAAACAGAACTACCATATGATCCAGCAATCCCACTTTTGGGTATGCATCCAAAGAAATTGAAATCAGTATGTCAAAGAGATGTCTACACTCCATGTTCATTATAGCATTATCCACAGTACCCAAGATATGGAACCGACCTAAGTTCCAGCAACAGATAAGCGAATAAAGAAAATGGAATAGTATTTAGCCTTAAAAATGAAGGAAATTCTGTCATTTGTGGCAACATGGATGAACCTAGAGGCAGGATGCTAAGTGAAATAAGCCAGGCACGGAAAGACAGGCACACGTGTTCTCACTCAAATGTGGAATCTAAACACGTCAAAGTCGTAGAAGCAAAGAGTAGAATGGTGGTTCCCAGGGGATGGGGAGAAGAGAAGGAATGGAAGATATCAGTTAAAGGGTGCCAAGTTTTAGTTAGACAGGAGGAATAAGTTATAGTGATGTACTTCACAGCAAGGCGGCTATAATTAATAATAATACAGTCGACCCTTGAATGATGCAGGTTTGAACTGCACGGGTCCACCTATATGGGAATTCTTTTCAATAAATACAGTCAGCCCCCTGCATGGGCCTGTTCCCCAGCTGCAAACAAACACAGAAAATTCAGTATTCGAGGGATGTGTTCTGTGTATACGGAGGGCCAACTTTGGGACTTGGGTTTATGTGGACTTTGGGATCCACCAAGCATCCTGGAACCAGTCCCCTTCAGATAACACTGTATATTTTATATTTTAAAATTGCTAAGGGAGCAATCCTCTTAATTTCAAATGTTCTCATCAGTTGTTGCATATTGTATACATATATCATAACATCAAATTTTACCTCATAAATGTATGCAACTCTGAATTGTAAGTTAAAAATAATAGAAAAGAGATCCTTTTCTGAAAGTATCATTTACCTGAGGGTAGTTGTCCTTTTCTCTCACTTGAGATCTCTCTCCCACTTAGAACTCTAGTGCCCTCCCAAGCTCAGAGTCACACATTTACAGTATAGGGAGACATTTTGAAGATTTTTCAATTTTTTTCTATGTGCTGTTACAGCCCAAACTCAGTTTGGACTCCAAACGCTGCAGGTAGGCAGGGCCCTCCTCACATGTGTCTGGCAAGAGTCCAAGAAGCACAAGAAATCGCTCTGAAATTTGTGCCTTTCAGGCTGAGGTTCGGAGATATTTGGGTGGCGGGAGACGTGGGTGTTGGTCCTCAGACGGGTGTCACTGCCTGTCCCCACGCTGGCCTTGTCACATCCTGGGATGGACTTTGAGCTCCGTTCCGTCTGCTCATGGCACTAAGACATTCCCATCAGCAGAGACGGGTTTGCAGGACTCCGAATGGGCACCTTCACCTTGCGCCACCCTGTGGCATTGGCTACGACGTGGGACATCCCTGAGTCATTTGTAAAGGTTTTCCTGGGGAGGCAATAGTTTACAGAGCTGGTGGCAGGGAAAACAACTGGGTTTGTGTCACCATTAGCTCTCTTCCAGGCTTCTTTCTCCACCCACCCTTGCCCTGGCAGCAGAGTGCAGTGACCAAGAGCGCAAACCTGAGTTCCAGTCCCAACGCCACCTCGCCCCTTTGAGCCACCTGGCACAAGCTACACAGCCGTCAAAGGCGGAGGTCCACAGCTGCAGAATGAGATAATAAGAATATCACTGACAGGCTGCTGTGAAGATTGAATCAGAGGAACGCACGGCTGGTTTAGAGCAGCCCCAGGCGGCGTGGACGCTCAGATGTCCACACTGCTGGTGGGGGGCTGCTCCCGTGGGTAGCACCACCTGCCGTCCCAACAGGTGCTCTCTCTTCCCGGAGTCCTTACCACCTGCTCAGACCAGGACTCTGCCCTGCACCTGACCTTTCTTGACCCCAGATCCTCAGAAGAACTTCGCCTTTCCCTTCTTCTCGCCAAGCGGCCCTCCACTGGACAACCTTCAATCCAACACAGCATCTAACATTGCCAAGCTGTTAACTGGTGACCGTGGTTTCATGTGGCTGATCAGGTAACCTTTGTCTTTTGGCTTTTATATCGGCTTCCCAAAGAAGTGAGACAAAACAAGCTAAGGGAGGGAAGAACTTAGAGGCAGGAAAGGCTCAGCTATCTAGGGTGTTAAGTTTCAAAAATTTACCTTGGTCTTGATAATCCCAAATCTTGGAACACCTCCCTCACCAATTAGCCTACCTATGTCCGACACAGCGTCTGCTGAAAAGCAAAGCCCGGTGGGTGTGGAGCAGCTGTCTGGATGCAACCTCCTCCACCCTCACTTACAGACAGGAGGAGGTTGACCAGAGTCCAAAACTGGCCCCTCACTCCTGAGGAGACTGTTAGCAAGTCATCCTACCTCCCTAGGCCTTGGTTTTTCCCTCTTCATAAATAATTGAGAGTCCCTGAAAAGCAATATTTTCCTGGCAGAAGCCCCTACACACCAAGCCAGAAGAACATGCTTCTGAATTTCCTGCGGGTGGACTGACCTGTAGGACCAGGATTTATGATTTTATTTTCCAGACAGAAGAAGTTCTAGTTTCTTAATGTTTGCAAATTTTCAGTCCAAGAATTCAGAGGAATCGTAATTTATGCCAGAGTCAATCATGGGTACAGTTTTGAAGTAGGCCATGGTGACTTATAGCTCTTTATCCTTTCCGAGTTGTCCCTGGTGTGCACCCTCCCGGGAGGGGTGCTGTCCCTGGGAGGAGCCCAGCCTGCACTTCCACTCCCCCTTCTCTGGGTGTCCTGTCGAAACTTACCTGCCCTGTGTCTTATTTCCTTAGAAATTGTGCCTAGTTTGTGAGATCTCTGCAAGAACAGCCATTGCTGGGGTACAGGCATCTGATAATGGCCATTACCATGAATCCTGATTAAGCCTCAGTTGGCATAGGTCATGGTGCTTTAGACTTTCCTGCCTCCAGGAACACACGGGCACTTCTGGTTAAAAGCGGTCAGGCATGAATCCTACTGCTACATCGCAGCTGGATCTCACCTGCAAGGGCCACCTCTTAGCCTGGAGGTTGGTCCCCCTGTCCCATTTCAACATCTGCTGACATAACGGCACGGCACTCGGGAAGGAGATGCTCTGCTCACGACTGCTGCCACCACCGCTGCCCACGCCCCCACAGCTGCCGAGGAGGTCGCAGCCCACTCACCCACATGGCACACCGCTACTCCAGCCAGCCTTTGAGAAAGCTACACACCAGGGCTACTTATGACCAAGGAAATCATAGAGCCTTTGCTAGTGAACGAATCCAGAAAGCAAAGCCAAATAGCACCGCCCAACACACATCCTAGTCACGCTCCCAAGAAAAAAGTCTTCCCCCAACAATAGTAAAGCCAAAGATAAGAAGTGATTGTATCTGCAGATGCACGAACATCAGCATAGAGATACAGGAACATCGGAATTAAATTGGACTTTAGACTAAATGGACTTAACAGACATCTGTAGGTCATTCCACCCAATAACATTCTTAACAGCACATGGAACATTATCCAAGATAGACCATATGTTAGGCCACAAAATGAGTCTCATCAAATTTTAAAAAATTGTGTTTCCCTAATACTAGCAAAGAGAAATTGGAAATTGAAATTACATGTTTAGGTTTTATTTTTTTTTTATTTTTTTATTTTTTATTTTTTTATTTTTTTTTGAGACAGAGTCTCGCTTTGTTGCCCAGGCTAGAGTGAGTGCCATGGCGTCAGCCTAGCTCATAGCAACCTCAAACTCCTGGCTCAAGCAATCCTCCTGCCTCAGCCTCCCGAGTAGCTGGGACTACAGGCATTCACCACCATGCCCGGCTAATTTTTTGCATATATATATTAGTTGGCCAATTAATTTCTTTCTATTTTATAGTAGAGACGGGGTCTCGCTCTTGCTCAGGCTGGTTTCGAACTCCTGACCTCGAGCAATCCGCCCGCCTCGGCCTCCCAGAGAGCTAGGATTACAGGCGTGAGCCACCGCGCTCGGCCTCATGTTTAGGTTTTAAATACAAAGCAATTAGAAAATACGAAATACTTAGATATAAATATAACAAAATCTGTGCAAAATGCATGTGCTGAAAAACTATAAAACACTATTGAAAGAAATCAAAGAAGACCTAAATAAATCGAGAGACATACCATCTCCAAGGTGTGGAAAACTTAATATTCTTAAATTGTTAACTTTGTCCAAACTAAACTACAGAGTCAATGGAATTACAAACAAACTCCTAGGAGGACTATTATTTATAGAACTCAGTAAGCTGATTCTAAATTTTTATGGAAATTAAGAAGCACTGGAATAACCAAAAACATTATGGAAAATAAGAATAAAGGTGGAAGACTCACAGTATATGATTTCAAAACTTACAGTAATCATGAGAGTGATATTAGCAAAACAATAGACACAGAGAGCAATGAATGAGAATAAACAGATGGGAAATATATCCACATCTGTATGGGAAAATATGTTTTGAAAGGCACTTAAGTAATTCAGTGAGGTAAAGGTATTTTTTTCAACAAATGGTGCTGGAAAAACTGAGCAGTCATATGTTTAAAAAAAAAGAAAAGAAAAAACGAAACTTTAGTCCTGCCTTAAACCACATGTAGACATTAACTCAAAATTATTCATAAACTAAATGTAAAACCTAAACCATAAAAGCACTAGAAGGGGACATAGCAAAACCAAATCTAACCCGGGTTGGGCCAAGGTTGCTCGGAGAGGACACTAGAAACAGGAGCCATAAAAGAACAAAATGATAAATTAGACTTTATCAAAATTTAAAACTTCTCTTCAAAAGACATAGTTAAGTAAATGAAAAGTTATACAACATGCTGGGAGAAATTATTTGTAAAATACCCATCTGGTAGAAATCTTGTATTGATAATAAATAAATAACTCTTGAAATACAATAATAAAAAACAACCTAATTGTTAAAATGGACAAAAATTTTGAATGTGCATTTCACCAAAAAAGACATATATTAATCATTAGGGAAATGTAAATTAAAATTGTAGTAATGCACTAAAATGTCTAAAATTAAAAACAAAAGCAAAACTTGCCCGTGCTGAGCACCCAGGGATGAATTGCAGCCGGAACTCTCGGGCGTCGCAAGTCAGATTGCAAAGTGGTGCAGCCACTTGGGAAAACAGTCTGGTAGTTTCTTGCACAGCTAAACACACACTTACCAGATGATACAGCAAGTCCCCTTCTGCGTACTTAACCAACCGAAGTCAAACCTGCACGCAAATGTTCATGTGGTTTTATTGATCGTCATCCCCAATGGGAAGCAACCCACACACCCTTCAGCTGATGGGCGGTAAACTGTGGGGCGTGAGCACAGTGGAATTCTACCCGTGATAACATCAAAGAAACACTGATGCAAACAACCCGTGGTTGAATCTCAAATGCCTAAGAGAAACCCTAAGTGGAAGAGGTCAGGCTCCAAAGTCCACAAACACTATGATTCCCCGGGTGGGATGGCTACAGCAAGCAAACTACTAGGTACAGAAAACAGGCCAGTGTTTGCTGGGGAGGAGCTGACGGCCAGGGAGGTGAAGGACTTCGGGGGCTGATGAGGATGTTCGTGTCTTGGTGTTTTTTTTTGTTTTTTTTTTTTTTTTTTTTTTGAGACAGAGTCTCGCTTTGTTGTCCAGGCTAGAGTGAGTGCCGTGGCGTCAGCCTAGCTCACAGCAACCTCAAACTCCTGGGCTCGAGCGATCCTTCTGCCTCAGCCTCCCGAGTAGCTGGGACTACAGGCATGAGCCACCATGCCCGGCTAATTTTTTTTTTTATATATATATCAGTTGGCCAATTAATTTCTTTCTATTTATAGTAGAGACGGGGTCTCGCTCTTGCTCAGGCTGGTTTTGAACTCCTGACCTTGAGCAATCCGCCCGCCTCGGCCTCCCAAGAGCTAGGATTACAGGCGTGAGCCACCGCGCCCGGCCTATGTCTTGGTGTTTTTTAAAGCCCACTTTTAGGCCGGGCGCGGTGGCTCACGCCTGTAATCCTAGCACTCTGGCCGAGGTGGGCGGATTGCTCAAGGTCAGGTGTTCAAAACCAGCCTGAGCAAGAGCGAGACCCCGTCTCTACTATAAATAGAAAGAAATTAATTGGCCAACTAAAATATATAGAGAAAAAATTAGCCGGGCGTGGTGGTGCATGCCTGTAGTCCCAGCTACTCGGGAGGCTGAGGCAGGAGGATTGCTTGAGCCCAGGAGTCTGAGGTTGCTGTGAGCTAGGCCGATGCCACGGCACTCACTCTAGCCTGGGCAACAAAGTGAGACTCTGTCTCAAAAAAAAAAAAGCCCACCTTTATACAACCAGAGGAGAGAAGAGAAAGGACCACTTCATTATCAGTTTTATCCAATTAGCATTATCTAGATCCCAAAACCAGATAAAAACATTATAAGAAAACTATGAAAGCCAATATCCCTCATGAACATACACAGAAAAGTCCTTAAGAAAACGTCAGCAGCTTAATACAGCAGCACAGGAAAGAACCAGGCACCATGACTGAGGGGTTTTCCCAGGTGTGCAGGTTTGCTTTAACATTAAAAAATCAATTAATGTAATTCATTGTAGAAAAGATAAAAGTAAAAAGACAAAAATGTACACTCAATCCAAGAGATGCAGAAAACATATTTGGCAAAATTCAACATCAATGTGATGTAGCTGACTAGAAACATAAGGAAATTTCCAGAACACCTACAGCTACCATTCTTTGAGCAGTGAAAGGCCGATCTCCGTCCCCTGAGATCAGGAACAAGGCAAGGCCGTCTGCTTTAACCACTTCTATTCAGCACTGTGCCGGAAGTCCCATCCAGCGCAATATGGAAAGAAGAAGAATTGAAACCCGTGATCGACAAGTGGATAAACAAATTGTGGTACATTCACACAATGGTGTATGATGCAGCGATAAACAGGAGTCAACTGCTACCGACACACGACAGCATAAGTCAATCGCAGAAGCATTATGTGACATGAAGGAGAAAAAGGAAACACAATGACTACTTCGTGTGTGATTTCATTTTGTATTAAATTCTAGAAAAAGTTAAGGTGACAGAGCAGTGGTTGCAGGGGCTGGTTGGTAAGTAAACGGAAGTTCCAGGGGATGATGGAAATGTTCTCTGTCTTAATTGTGCCGGTGTTCGCATGGCTGTACATATTTTCTAAAACTCATTGATTATGTACTAAAATTAGTAAATTTTATTGCATGCAATATATACAACAATATAGATGATTGCAAAAGAAAGAATATATAATCAAAGAAAAACAAACTGATAAAACACTTCTAACAGTTTGGCACACAGTGTTTCAGGCTGTTTTCTATGAAAAGACATGAAATATGTCACTTTATAAGCTTTTTCATGTAATGACACACGGTGAACATCTTTCTCCCTATATCATTTTTAAATGACTCCATAATAGTCCAGTCTGTTTGGTAACATTATTTACCAAACCATCTATTGTTGAATATTCAAGTAATTTTCTATTTTTTCATGTCACAATGATGTTACAGGTTCAGATATTCCAACTTTAACACAGTAATTTTGGCCAGAATTGGCGTTCAGTTCCACAAGCCTGATAAGGGCTACAGAAAGGTTTTCAGGGAATGGCAAAAGTCCTTTGTTCCAAAGTGACCCGGATGAGATCACTTTGCACTGTAACTGTCGACGGAAGAGATACTTTTGGGGTGGCCAAAATTTTAGGTGGTTCTATAGTCAACAAAGTAGAAGTGATCTCTTCAGACATATGTGTACACAGGCAGCCCTCACAGTTGCATGTGCACACATGTACCAATGACCACTTTTCTGGCTTTGACACTGTGCTATAAGCACTCAGGGCCTCTCTGCACTGTCTTTGCAACTGCCTATGAATCTACAGTTCTTTCAAAATAGAGAGTTAAAAACATTTTTTAAATGGGCAAAGGACCTGAACAGACATTTCTTAGAAAAAGACATGCAAATGGCCACAGGTCTATGAAAAAGTGGTCAGCATCACTGAATCATTAGATTAAAACCACAATGACGTGTCATTTCACACCTCCTAGGACAGCTCTTATCAACAAGATGAAAGATAACACAGGTTGGTGAGGATGTGGGAAAAGGGAATGTTTGGACACTGCTGGTAGGAATGTAAATTAGTACGGCCACTGTGAAAAACTATGGCATTTCCTCAAAAAACCAAAAATAGAATTGCTCTATGATCCAGCAGTCCCATGTTTGGGTATGTATCCAAAGGAAGTGAAACCAGCATGTCAAAGACATGCCTGCCGCCGGCATTCCCTGCAGCTCTATTCACAACAGCCAAAGTGTGGAATCAACCCAAGTGTCCACCAGTGGACAAGTGGACGAAAAATGTGGTCTGTATGCACAATGGAATGCTACTCAGCCTTTAAAAAGGAGGCAGCTGTCATTTATGAAAATACAGACGGAACTGGAGAACATCACGCCAAGTACACTAAGCCGGGCGCTGAAAGACAGACTCCGTGAGCACACTCGGCCGTGGAGTCTGGAACGGGCGGCCCACGACGCAGGTGGCAGGATGGCGGCGACGGGTCTGGGGCAGGAGTTGGGAGACGCTGGTCTAAGGGCTCGAGTTTCAGTTAGACAGGAGGGATAATCTACCGTGCAGCACAGTGACCGTAATTAATACTAATGTATCATGTATTTCAAAATAGCGGAGAGAGTAAGTTTCAAATGTTTTCACTTCAAAAATGATAAGTATGTGAGGTGATGGATATGTTAATTAGCATGATTTAATCATTCCACGTTGTATACAAATATCATAACATCATGTTGTACCCCATAAATATATATAATTATAATTTGTCAATTAAAAATAAAAGGCAAATTTAAAAAGTAATCAATAACAATTTAAAAAAATCAGAAAAGAAGAATCGATAGGAAACAATTGTTTTTTTTTTTAAAGTCTAGTCATTCTCTACCCAGTTTACCCAGTTTCACTGAAATTTGTATATATTAAAGGAGTCCCATTCAAATGAAAGGACCTATTGATCACCATTTTGTTTTAGGATGGTCAACTTATTCAAAAGGTAATTTCAACTTATTCAAAAGTATATGTATCTGCCCTTTTCTTCAGATTCAGATGCAGTTATCTTGTTGGCATGTGAGGTATGTATCATCTCAGCTAATGCTCCTAAAAACACCCAGAGATGGGTCACATTCTCACCACCAGATTGCAGATGGGGAAATTATGCATTTAAGAAAAAACTACACCATTCTATTTTCTACACAGATCTGGAATGGTATTCTAGCCATTTTCAAGCCAACACTATTCACAGCACATATTCTTTTAGGGAACAACTTTAGACAGTTTCGGTTCTGGTGGCTCAGACACACACGGTTATTTTGCGTGTCCTCAAGTGTCTACAGTGGTGTTTATTACGTGCTACGTTACGCATGCTCAACACAACACTGCAATCAGTGGGCTGCTGCTCTTCCTTCCCAAGGGAATGGTGATTTTTGAATACGCCTTAAAGTAATGACCTACACAAGCAGGGGCTGAGGCGGCCTTGGATCATTCTGTTCAGCAAATTCCAGGAAGCAAGAACTTTCTGGCTGCCAGACAGAGATAAATTGGAAAGCTGCACATAATCCTACAATTCAGTTGACTTCTCAGAGAAGAGAAATGGAAAACTTCTGGGCAGCCAACCCAAGGATCCTGAGACACCGGCTGCTGGATCCCGAATCCTTGGCTGCCCTTTGCTCCTGTCACGTGAGAGAAAGTAGCTGGCCCCGCAAACGAGCTTCCCGCACAGCACCGGCTTTGTCTGTGGGAACCCGGACAGGACCCCGTGTGCCCCAAGAGATTCAGTATCTGCTCATGCCGTGTGTGTTCTCTACACGATAAGCCACAGCTCTCGACCCTACCATGGGACATTTGCTTCTCGCATGCTCGTGGGCTAGCAGGTGGCAAGTCTGGAGGAAGCTCGAGTGAGTGATTCCGTGCACACCTGGCATTTACCTGTAAGGAGAACCAAAGCCAGTAGCTGTTCACAACACAGAAGAACCATGAAAAAACTGTCAATTCTCCAGTTTACTAATGTCCTTATTGTGGTCTTTTCCTTTGATGAGGAGAATTAGCACTTAAGTGTTAGCTGAGCCTCACTTCTGGTATAAAAAACAGGATTTTGGCAATTAAAGCTACATTTTTATTTACCAAAGACAGAATTTTACTTAAACAGATTATTGGGCTTGGCAAAAATATAGAGTCAAAAATGATAAATTTTCTGGCTTTAGCTTGCCGTTGTAGACATTAATTTTCAATGCAAGTTATGATTGGCAAATATGAGGGGAAAGTATTCCAGGGAGGCTGTAAAATAATTAAACCTCCATGTGGACTCTCTCATGGACTCGCACACACAGCGAGCCGACACAACACTCCCTTCCACGGGGTTGATGTTCACGGTTCAGAGATAACAAATTCAGCTCAGACGGAAAGTGAAACAGGATCTGATCTGGGATAATAATGGTTCTCCTAGGATAATGATTAACTCTGCAGCAAAAGCCTGGTCAGACCAAAGATTCCGCTGCTGGGAAGTCCATGGCAGGTTAGACGGAGCCGGACAGCCCGGTCTGAGGCTGAGAACCCAGTTTTCTCTCTGCAGGACGACCCGGAGCATCATTGGCTAACAGCTGTGCCATGTTTAGTTTTCCGAAACAGAACTCCATAATGCTCAAATCACATGAACAAAACTCCCAGTGTGCCCCAAGGAGCTCCTGAGTGGCTACAAGTAAGTTGGTGGTGACCGTTTCCTGCCCTTAGAAGCCTCGCAAGGCTTGGTGGCGGCCGGGCTACAAGTGAAGCTTCTCCAGACTAATGTACTATCACTTCGTTGACCATATTTAATGTGTTTTCTCTCCGTGTGCTCGTGGTTAGAAAATTGAAATTGCTGTGTTTCATCTGTCCGTGGCATCGGCCGCGGTGACTGTCATTCTGCGGCTGCACGCGAGTAACCGCGTGTGGTCCAGGCGTGATGCGTGCGCTGTGCTTAGCCTGCAGTCACGAGGGATCCGCCTGCAGGAGATGATCTGCACACGTGTGTTTTGTCTGCACAAATATAAATCTTTATTTCTAACATGTTTTTGTAACTTCTTTATTTTCACAGTGAAGTAGTAAAAACAAAAGAACTGAAACATTCCGAGGTTCAGAGGGAATATTTGTGTCTCATTCTCGTCGCCAAGCGCAGTGAGCTCCGCCAGGTCAGCCTTCCCCGCTCCCAGGCGGCCTCAGGACAGGCTCTGGGGTCGCCCCCGCCCCTGGACGCTCCTGTGATCCGCGGCCCTTGCTTTTCCTCCTCCAGATCTGCGCCTGGCTTTCTGCTTAATCTCCAGCAGCTTTCTGAGCTTCCCCTCAGAGCAGAGATCCACGAAGCTCTCGGTCTGCCGCTTCCTCGTGACCCTCGTGGACCTTCTCTTCCCTATAAAGTGCGTCCCCGTTTTACCACCTGGTCTCCTTAGGAAATCAGGTCATTTCGCCCTAAATATCTTAGGCCACCAAATGCAACGTAATAGCTGTACAACAGGGTCAGGACCTCTGTGTGGTGTGAGACCACTGCAGGTCTGAACCCTGAGTCTCCCTTGTCCACACTGCAGGTCTGAACCCGAGTCTCCCTGCTCCACACTGCAGGTCTGAACCCGAGTCTCCCTGCTCCACACTGCAGGTCTGAACCCCGAGTCTCCCTTGTCCACATTGCAGGTCTGAACCCCGAGTCTTCCTTGTCCACACAACAGGTCTGAACCCCGAGTCTCCCTTGTCCACACTGCAGGTCTGAACCCTGAGTCTCCCTGGTCCACACTGCAGGTCTGAACCCCAAGTCTCCCTTGTCCACACTGCAGGTCTGAACCCCGAGTCTCCCTGGTCCACACTGCAGGTCTGAACCCCAAGTCTCCCTTGTCCACACTGCAGGTCTGAACCCCGAGTCTCCCTGGTCCACACTGCAGGTCTGAACCCTGAGTCTCCCTTGTCCACACAACAGGTCTGAACCCCGAGTCTCCCTGGTCCACACTGCAGGTCTGAACCCCGAGTCTCCCTGGTCCACACTGCAGGTCTGAACCCAAGTCTCCCTTGTCCACACTGCAGGTCTGAACCCCGAGTCTCCCTTGTCCACACTGCAGGTCTGAACCCCGAGTCTCCCTGGTCCACAATGCAGGTCTGAACTCCGAGTCTCCCTGCTTCACACTGCAGGTCTGAACCCCGAGTCTCCCTGCTCCACACTGCAGGTCTGAACTGAACCCAAGTCTCCCTTGTCCACACTGCAGGTCTGAACCCCGAGTCTCCCTTGTCCACACTGCAGGTCTGAACCCCGAGTCTCCCTGGTCCACAATGCAGGTCTGAACTCCGAGTCTCCCTGCTTCACACTGCAGGTCTGAACCCCGAGTCTCCCTGCTCCACACTGCAGGTCTGAATCCTGAGTCTCCCTTGTTCACACTGCAGGTCTGAACCCCAAGTCTCCCTTGTCCACAATGCAGGTCTGAACCCCGAGTCTCCCTTGTCCACACTGTAGGTCTGAACCCTGAGTCTCCCTTGTCCACACAACAGGTCTGAACCCCGAGTCTCCCTTGTCCACACTGCAGGTCTGAACCCTGAGTCTCCCTTGTCCACACTGCAGGTCTGAACTCCGAGTCTCCCTGCTCCACACTGCAGGTCTGAACCCTGAGTCTCCCTTGTCCACACAACAGGTCTGAACCCCAAGTCTCCCTGGTCCACATTGCAGGTTTGAACTTCAAGTCTCCCTGGTCCACACCATTGTTGAGCGCTGTGAGTCCAGACGTACGTTCAGTCCACCCCCCAAGGCTTCTGCGTGGGGCTCTATGGCCCGGCCCCCATCAGCAGCACCACTGGCCTCCACTTGGCCAGTGCTAACCAGATCCATGTCCCCACCAGCCCGTCCTACAGAGAACATGCAGGTCCTCCGACCTGTCTGCCCGGCAGCTCTGGCCCCACCACCGACCACGCTGCTCAGGCAGACCATGGGCATCCCCTCTCCACCCTGCTCCACGGCCAATCTGTCGGCAAATTCTGGAACCTGTAAACAGACCCTGTCCGCCCACTCTTCTCAGTCCCAGCCCTGCTCGCACTTCCTTCCTCCTCACCTGCTCACTCACGTCTCTGAACTCTTCTCCCCACTCCTGCATTTGCACTTAAATCCTCCTTTCCGAAGTGGTCACAGCACCTTTTCTGGTTTGTTTTGCAGTTCACACCCCACCCTCAGCCAGGTGTCTGTCTCTCCACCAGAAATGAGCTGGAGGCACCGCACCCTCAGGCCTTCCCTCCTGCTCTGCACGGCAATTTTGCCACCTCACTCCCAGCAGTCTGGGCACCCCGGCCCTGCCCTTCTGGAGCCCTGGTTCCCTGATGCTAGGAACGCCGGCTCCCTGGCTACATCTCCCTCTGCCAACCCCAGCTCTCGGGCGCACCCAAGTTGTGACGGTGTCAGACCCCCTCAGGAGACCTGGCAGCCGTATTGGAGGTTCTCCTGACAGCGCACCTGGGCACCACACGATGAGCCCACTCTCGTGCTCGTGTTGCCACCTGTCCGAGCCTCTGCCCCCAACATCAGCAGAGGCCGCTCCCGGCCTCACTTCCTGCAGGACGGTGCCACGTCCTGGGAGCCGGCCCAGCGGCGAGAGGACCAGGTCTCGCTGGTGTACTCAACCCTGAGCCCGTCACTCTTCTCTTAAGGCTCCCAAAGCTGTTTTAAAAAAGCCAACTAAGTCCACAATCAGTGTAATTATTTTGATTATTAGTTGCCCCTACGTCATTCAACTGTGAGAGCTGCCACACAGCCCAGTGGGCCGTGTGTCACACATGCGTCCGCCCCAGTCACCACGGAGAAGTGTCTGAGGACGCTGGCGTGTGACACTCACCGACAGCGCAGGCCTCGCTGCATCAGCTCTGGCTCCAGAGCTCGTCCAAGGGCCTGTCTTGGTCTGGGCGCCCCTCGAAAGCAGAGCCGTGGCAAGGGCTGTGAGCGTGGAGTTTCCAGAGAGCAAGGAGAGGCCGGGGACGGTGACATGGGAGAGGAGGGAAAGCTGATGCAGACAGGCATTGTCTGTTGGTCACCAGGACCTCACGGGAGCCTATAAATCCCATTTTGGAGTCAGGTGCTACTAGGGTGGGGTGAGCAGCAGTTTTTTCACCCCTGCCCCACGCCCCCTGGCTGAGAGACGCCTCGTGGGCGTCCGGGAACATGGAGCAGGCCCTAGAGGCCAGGCAGGAAGTGTGGCCACACGAGGTCACGCTCTGTCGCCACCAGGCACGTCCCAGGGCCCAGGGACAACCTGCCCCTCTGTGCAGTGAGCCCAGGCAGGGGAGAGCCGGCTTGCCGAGAGTAGAAAGAACACATCCCCTCAGAGAGTCACCTAAATTCCCTGGTCCTCCTTTGCTTAATTCTTCTGTATTCTGGGAAATTTTGGCTGTATTCATGGCTCCAACCTATTTGCAGAGCAGAATTACTTTGAGAATTCCTGAAGTCACATATTCCTGTGCCCCAGAAATTCTAATTCAGCCCCAGAAACCGTATTTATAACCCTCTCCTGGTGGCTGTGGTGTACTCAGTTCAGGGTCCCATCTGATTCTGCAACTTGGTGAATTATTTAGCCCGCTGGATAAATAACATAGGAGTTTCAAGAGAAATGCAGCATGCCTTTCCTTTACTTACAGACCCTACAGTGAGCTTGTTTGCATAAGATTTATATGTAAGAAACAATATGTTTATAACGTAAGGCAATATCCAGCCAGAGAGTGGGGCTCACACAACCTTCACGTGTAGTCTTTTCTGCAGTAATCAAACCGTTCTTGTCTTTATTGGTTTTTACTCAGTCTAATAATTACTTACTAAACACATTTGATCTTTAGCTATGTATCATCTGCCAGCTACTGACCTGGTACGGTGAGGGGTAAAAGTAGACAGGCATCGTCCTCGTCCTGAAGGAGCAGACGACAGATACCTGCACGTAAGGATGTTAAGGAAATGCGAAACGGCCGTCAGTTTTCGGAGGTGGAAGCGGTCACTTTTTGCCGAATAATGCCAGACCTTCGGTGTACTAAGCAGTTTGCTGGTGTCTCCAGCTGAGCTGCACGCCAAGGGCAGGAAGAGCGGCGTTGGGAAGAGGATGTGGGAGGAAGGCAGGCAGCACAGGGCCTGCACTGAGGGGCAGTCGGGACAGCCGAGACGTGAGGGGAGAGTGTGTGCAAACGGGGGCGGGTGTGAGCAGCTCAGCGTGCGTCAGCGTGAACGGGCGGCAGCGTGCGAGGGTCGAAAGAATGCCACAGGCTGCAGAAGACGCAGCTCCCGGGGGCAGGCGCTGTCCCACCCTGGGGACCCCAGGGGTGGCTGGAGCAGGGTAGGCGACTGTCCAACCAGCGCCTGAGCTCCAGGGGCAGTAGCCTTCCCTTCCTCACCCACCTGTGATAACACCAGCGTGAGCTGCCGGTTGGGGGCTGGAAAGTCAAGGACAGGCTCTGATCTTTACAAGGACTTAGGGTTTCCAGTGTTCATTGGCCTGAGCACCAAGTCCAGCTCATTTGTTCACTTGACTGGACTGCAGTTTGCAGGAGACCCGACTCCCGGTGGCTGAGGTTGGAGCCCTGAGTTTGGTCTGATTCAAGTGTCTGGCAGTGTATTTTGAGCTGCAACATTCAGGTATAAATGTTGAACTCACATACAACAAAAACATAATCTGCCCAAACCCTTGTGTTCATGCAAATTATCAATAATCCAATTTTTTGAAATAAAGAAAATCCCACAGAAGGGAAACTTGATCAATTTTCCACAGAAATTTTATAATATCAGGTTCATTCTGTGAGTATAATGAAATGGAAACACGCCTCCCACTTCCCAAAGCTCTCTTCACCCCGGGACAAGCCTCCCCTTCCCCAGAACCTGCGGTTTGGGACAGGCGGGTACAGAACTTGGTTCTGGGCACGTCCACTTGGCTTCCACTTCACAGCACCCAGATCTACTAGGCCGGCAGAGGGACCCGGGAAAGTTTCTGTGCCGTTGGCGCTCAGCGGCCAGGCCCCCGGGAAGGAGTGCCCACCTTGGGACAGTGGGAACCACAGTGCTCACCCGCTGCAAACACGGAATTCACGTCTGTCTGACTGTGCTCACACAGTCCTGTCGCTCCTCCTCTGGAATCGTTAGTCTTCCTGGAAAAAATAATCAGGCCCATAAGAAGGAAGAGAGAAAAACATGAAAGCAAAAATAAAACCAAAATGAGTAAGAGTCTTCCAGTCAAAGGGAAGGAAAATAAGACTTATCAGCAATCCCTCAAAAATAATATAATTATCTTCTATTTCCTTTCTTAGCATTTCTGGTGTAGATGCTGTTATGGTACACGTGAAAGCAGTTTTTGAAAACATCTCCATGGTGCTATGGCACTTACGGGGGTAATGAGGGATGATCTCGCTGCAGGCAAGAGAGAGATGATCACACAACCTCTCCAGCTTTCTGCAACTCCAAAAATAGATTTTGAGGAAACTTCCCGAATGCTACTGACACGCTACCAGGGAGAGAATAAGTGTTAGAATCATTACGTGATCACTCAAAATACAGTTTGCTGTGTGAGCAAGAGGGAGGGTTAGTCATGAGAGAATTGCAAATTGAAACCTTAATGAGATACCACACCAGGTGCACACGTGGACTCACTGGACTGCTCACACGACCACGTTCAAAAACACTTCAGCAGTTTCTTGGAAAGTTAACACACTCCTGTTGTCCAACCCAGCCACTCCACTGTTAGGTATTTAACCTAAAGAAATAAAAATATATGTCACAAAGGCTTGTACATGAATGTGCATAGCACCTTGTTCTGTAATAGCCCAAAACTGGGGCAATTCAAAGGTCCATCCACAGGTGCGTGGGTAAGCGAATGGTGGCGCGTCCACACAAGGGAATACCACACACCAATAAAAGGAATTAATTACATCCATGCAATAACATGGATAAATTTCAAAAATCATCAAGCTGAATGAAAGAACATAAGCAAAAAGAGTATATGCCATATGATTTCACATACATAAAATCTAATAAAATGCAATAATCTACATGGCAGAAAGCAGAGCACTTTTCACCTGAGTGTGGGGCGGAGGAAGGCAGGGATCACAAACTGCACGAGACAACCTTGGGCATAATTATGTATTTGTTATCTCGATTGCAGTGATGGCACTTTGGGTGAATGCAAATGTCAAAACCGATGAAACCGTACATAGTAAATATGCGACGTTAACTGTAGTTCACTTATCCCTCCGTAACATTGTGCAAAGGTTGCCCACAGTTTAAAATACCTCATTGGAACTGCAGGTCAGTATTCTAGCCTAAGCAAATCCACTAGTAGAAATAGAGGGTAGAAAAGTCTCTCAAAGTGAGGCTTCAGCATTTTTTCAGAGACATACAAAGATCATGTATGTTTCTACTGACATGTTGGTGAAAGTAGAACATCTTAGCAGCACCAGCATAGAACTGAGTTAATTAAATCTTCTACCACCACTCACAGAAAACAATTAAAATGGAAACAATTATGTGGTAATTTATTTATTTAGTTAACAAATTTGTTCTATGCCAACCATGGGCCAGACATGGTTTTCAGCTGTGGGGAAACAGGAGCACAGCCAATAGGTGAGGGTCCTGCCTCAGGGATTCCGTCTGCAAGAGGAGGCAGGTAATAGGTAGATTCTGAAATGCCAGGGAGTGGCACGAGCTCTGCACAGGAGAAAGGCAGGCTAAGGACACGCTGGCAGGGAGCACGAGACCTCTCTGGAGAGGCAGCGTTGGGAGATGATGTGATACGGTGAGGAGGGGGACGCCTGGGAGAGGCTGGGAGCAGGTGGGCCGGGAGCCGAGCCCCAGAGCGGACGCGCATCCAGGGGCCAGAAAGGAACGTGGTACGACTGGAGCTCAGTGGACGAAGAGGCAGCCGGGGCCAGAGGCTGGTTTGTGGACAGCAAGGAGTAGGACCAGTGGGAGGCACTGCGGTCGCCAGGTGGGAGTGGACAGCGGGTCTGGCACGGACAGGAGAGGCCGCGGCATCAGACGTGGGGGAAGGCAGAGTGGCAGCAGCGGCTTACAGATTGGGTGTGGAACAGAGAGAGAGGGAGAGGCAGAGGGAGATGAAGGAGAAAGAAGAAGAAGAAGAAAGAGAGAGAGAGAAAGAAGAAGAAGAGGAGGAAGAAGAAGGAGAGAAAGAAGAAGAAGAGGAGGAGGAAGAAAAAGAAGAAGAGAGAGAAGCCAACTGTGCCCAGGCTGTGGTGTGGACAGCAGGGGGAGAGGGCAGCATCTGAGGAGGTTGAAGCCTGGGCCAGGAGCAGGCCAAGGGCAGGGAGCAGCCGTGTGTCTCGTGGACACGTGGGCTGGAAGAGCTGTTAGACGCCAGGCAGAGAGGTCAGCGGGCACAGGGCAAAACGATGATAAAACTATCCCTGAGGCCCATTCCAACGTGTGCATTCCATTTAAAAATAATGAAAAAGTAACTGAGGAACCACACCAGTCCTTACTGAAAACACAGTATGGTTCGGAGTTTAAAATGGAAAGTGAAACTTGACAGAATTTAATACCTAACAACATGAGGGAGAAGCAAAATCCCAAGACCAATTTTAAAAAAAAGCAATAACCATCCAAACTGAAGAATAAAGAAAATAAATAGAATATTCCCACCTCACCAGCATTCCCACAACTACCTTGGTGAGGTGACAAAACCCTGAGATTTCTCATTTATACCCGAAGTACAGGAATAAGCAAATTCAGGGGTACCCTTATCTTATTCTCTGACCCAGGAGTGTTGAAAACTGTCACTGAGCAGGAAAAGGTAAAACCAGGGGTTGAACGATACTGACGACGTCACATAAATAAGGCTCTGGGCTGTGTGCCGACCTGAGCAAACACACAAGCGCAGCCTCCCAGGACGGCGTTTGTCATCGCCTGGGGAAGGGGCTCCTGCGTGGGGAGAAGGGGCAGGGCCGGTCACTGCGCCACCAACTGCAGCTGCCCCGCATAAGCTGCTTCTAGGCGGCACACACACCTTTACACCCTGCCTTGGGACACAAAATACACAGAAAGAAGCAGGACCACTAGTCCCCACTCAGCGCGGAAACAAAACTGTGCGTAGACCAACGGGAAGAGGTTTCGCCTACACTTTATCAGGAGAGATGACACGTCTGGAGGGAGACGTCCAAACGTGTGAGACAAAAAGACATGGCAAGAAAGTCACATAAACATGGAGCAGAGAAGGAGGTGAAGAAAGAGGACAGAGAAGAAGGAAAAGGAAGAGCAGATGGGTAGAAAGAGGCCGAGGGAGGAGGATGAGAAGGAGCCAGAGAGAGGAAGGACGAGAAGGAAGGGCAGGGGAGAAGGAAGGCAGACACGGAGTCTGGCGGGAAGAAAACACAACCCCGAAACAGAAGAAAATTCCCTTCACTGTAGAACAGCTTAACAAGAATATAAAACCCATAAACAAGTGATCAATGGTAAGGTGATAAAATAACTGAATGAGATCAGACTTCAGCCTTAGAGACATGTTGAGGTTCAAAACACCAAGGCTGAGCTAATAAATAGGTTAGAAACATCGAAGAACAGAGTAGACACTGCTAAAAACTAATTATTGACCACGATAAAAATTTTTAAATAATCACTGTGACTATGGATAAAAAAGAAGAGCAAAGCAAACAAAAGAAATAGATATGGAGAAAGACAAGGATGATCCAACATAAGAACAACTGTCATCCCTACAGTGAAAAATCAATAAAGAGGGAATATATTAATACTTAAAATGTAACATAGCAGAATTTTCCTGAACAAAAGAATTAATCTACAGTTCAAAAAAGGTATATTCTTGTTGGGGATACTTGATGCAGGACGCAACTCCCAACACTCCCACTCCAGCTGCTGGACCTCAGCGAGGAAGGAGAGGCCGGCGAGCCCGGCAGCAACGCAGGCCGTTCACACGCGGTGGGTCAGACTGGACTTTCTGATGACGTCAAAAGACAACGAAACAAAGTTCTGAGAAAAGAAAATGCGATCCAAGAATATGGTATCCAGTCAAGATGTCAAAATAGAGTTCAAGAATAAAGGTCACTGGGTGAAATCCAGTGAGGATCGTGAGGAATACGGCACTTGCCTCCCCGAGAGGCTGCGGCCACAGCATGCACCACAGGCACCACGTCTGAGCCCGCCGGGCCAGCGGTGAGGCGCTGTCGGCCGGGGCCGCGGTGAGGCGCTGTCGCCCAGGGGGCCGCGGTGAGGGGCTGTCGCCCGGGGCCGGGGTGAGGCGCTGTCGCGGGGCCAGGGTGAGGCGCTGTCGCCCTGGGCCGCGGTGAGGTCCTGTCGCCCGGGGCCCCGGTGAGGCGCTGTCTCCCGGGGCCGTGGTGAGGCGCTGTCGGTGGGGGCCGGGGTGAGGCGCTGTCGGCGGGGGCCGCGGTGAGGCGCTGTCGCCCATGGGGCCGGGGTGAGGCGCTGTCGCCCATGGGGCCGCGGTGAGGCGCTGTCGGCGGGGGCCACAGTGAGGCGCTGTCGCCCGGGGGGGCCGCGGTGAGGCGCTGTGGCCGGGGCCGCGGTGAGGCGCTGTCGCCCGGGGCCGGGGTGAGGCGCTGTCGCCCGGGGGGGCCGCGGTGAGAGGCTGTCGCCAGGGGCCGCGGTGAGGCGCTGTCGCCCGGGGGGGCCGCGGTGAGGCGCTGTCGCCCATGGGGCCGCGGTGAGGGGCTGTCGCCCGGGGCCGCGGTGAGGCGCTGTCGCCCGGGGGGGCCGCGGTGAGGCGCTGTCGCCCGGGGCCGGGGTGAGGCGCTGTCGCCCGGGGGCTGCAGAAAACCTCCCAGAGGGGACTGTGGGGAAAGCCGTGGCTCTATGCTTGGCCAGATGCATCCAATGCAGAAAAGGCATTTGTTGAAATTTAACACCATTCGTTATTCTTTTTAATATATATTTTTTAATCTCCAATTTTCTATCTAGTTTTACTAATCCAAATTTTATTCATCTTTCAAGCTCCAATCTAGCCTAAAATTCTTTTCTAATCCTTTCCTTGAGATCTGGCTTCAGATCTGTCAACCATAACTTGTTGCCGAAGTACAACTACTACAGTTTGCCCTGCCCCAGGACAGAGCGCTTCCTGCCAGGTACAGCGCACCTTCCCCCTGGGGTGTGGAGCCCTTCCTAGGGTGTGAACACAATGCCTAAGGTGTTGACAAGAGTCTCCCAGGTCTGCCTGGGCCCAGAGTCCCAGACTCCAGCTCTGTGGCCTCTGAAACTTCTGTTCAGCATGAGCTGCTGAGCTGCTTTCCCACAGGGTCCCCAGCTTCTTGTGTACCTGCTGCTCAGAGTGAGCCAAGGGTGCAGGGGCAGGTTTCATACAGATGCCGGGACCTACTTCCCTGCAGCTCCCTAGTCGCAGGTCACGGCCGCCATAGCATTCCTGAATTCTGGGCTCTGCTCCCTCGATAAGCAGACCGCTGGTTCTATTTTAGCCCCACTTCCTGGTGCTAAGGTTTGGGAGATGCTGTCAGGGACAGAGCTAGGATGAATGTGAGGCTCCCGTGTGCACCCGCCTTCTCCCAAGGATCATAGCCCTGCCTTTGTTGTTGGAACCCTGCAAAGAGTGGCTTTGCACATCTCAGTTCAGTTCTTATTTATGGTAGGAGGATAAGCCCAATCTCATCTAATCTATCACGACCAGAACATGAGGTTGTTTTTTTCTTTATTGTGTTGAGGTTAATGTATTTGAAAATTGGTGGTAGCAATTATTCAAGTCTTAGAAGAATACTGTCCTCTCCAGCATGTACTTTTGTTTGCTCCTCCTGGTGTCAGAAGCTCTAATAGTCCAGTTACAGGGACTGGGTTGACCCACAGCTGGGCGGTAGCTGCGCATTGACCATGCCTCCCATGCTGACCGCATACCTCTCCAGGTATGGAGACCATGCTGACCGCATACCTCTCCCCCACCAGGACCCAGTGCTCTAGCGCCAAGTCCGGGACTTACCAGGCCATCCCCTCCTGGGTCCTGGACACCGCCACTTTCCCTCTGGCCCAGGAGGCCATAAAATGTTTTCCCAGGAGAAGAGAAGCCCCAAATGCTGGGTCACATCCCTCAGTTTCCCTCTTCTGAGGGAGTGTGACCTATGATTCTTTTGTGTCATAAGTATGAGGCACCTTCATGCAAGTGTGACCCTTTGCCCAGCTTTCCTACTCCTCTCCAGTCGTCCATACCAGGGGTCCTCAAGCCTTTTAGGGTTTGTGGGGTACACAGTCTCTGTCACACAGGCACTGTGTGAATGAGTGAGCACGGCTGTGCCCAGTGAATTGTCACCAGGCAGGACGCCATATTCGGGCTGTGTGCCGTAGCCTGCCAAGCCCTGAGGTGGATCTGTATTTCTGAGGCCACTTTCCCCTCGCCGTGTTTGTTGGTAAGGTCTCCTTGCCTGTGGATTCCTGGAGGAATGAGCCTAGCTTCGTATTTCTTGGTGTCTTCCTGTAGCCCAACATTGGCCTGGGCACAATTTGTTTTTAATATTGATAAATGCTAAGGAAGAAAGGATGGTTGCAGGGTCGCTGTCTAGTCTTAATGGAGTCTGGGCTGAGAAAAATGTTGCCCGTGGATATTATAATTAATATTTTCCCAAACAACATATTTTTCAAGATTCTTGATAACTCAGGAATTAGAACTTCTCAAGGAATAATCTTACGTTTTAGGTTTTACCCAATTACCTACAAGAGGTAAGAGTAGGCATTAAAATATACTACAGAGGTTGCTGTATTTAAAGTGAAGACCTAGATTCAGCTATTTACCTTCAGTTGTTTGAAGTGTATTGTTTCTAGGAGGTATCTTAATTTCTCCATAAGCATCTAATAAATTTCCCTTAAATCACAGACATCAACTACATTTCTAAAGACTGAAATGCCTTCAGACTACTTTATATGTGTGAAGAATGGGTGGGATGTGCCTCTTTCCTTAGATAAATTCAGTAATTAAAAAAACCAAAATGCTGAAAAAGCCATCAGAATAAAAATTGAAAACAAAAACACAGTTAGTGCTTCTTGTAAAGTAAAAGAGCATTGATATGCAACATTTGGAAATGGGCCATATAAAGTGGGTAAAACTGGTATCTCCTTGAACCGAAAAAATTTATGAAACTTACAAGTATTGAGCTTAGCTTTGTATTTGAAATGCCTATTTAAGTAAAATAGCTATAATGCATTGGAATTTCTTGATATAATATGAATCATTTTATCTTGTCATTGTAATGATGAGAGAACATGGGCTTAAAACCTAACACCTTTTCAAATGCCTGGATCTTTGTGCTTTACTTAATTTGTTTTTTCTTGGTTATGCTATTTCTCCTTTGTCATTCAAAACAAGGCTTTTTAAAAATGTTAAAAGTAATGTCACTGTTTTTTAAATTGGTTCTTTCTTTTTTTATGAATATGAGAAGTATCTGGGAATAAAGTAATATCTAGCATCAGTTAGGGTTTGATTGAACACTAACAGATTGGTATAATCTTTCTGCAGGAGAATTTGTTTGGATATAGCAAAAGCATTGGAAAAATGAAAGACTCTTTAACCAAGAAACACTATTGCTAGCCACTTTCAAAAGGAGACATTTGGCCGGGCGCGGTGGCTCACGCCTGTAATCCTAGCACTCTGGGAGGCCGAGGCGGGCGGATTGCTCAAGGTCAGGAGTTCAAAACCAGCCTGAGCGAGACCCCGTCTCTACCATAAAAATAGAAAGAATTTAATTGGCCAACTAATATATATAATATAAAAATCAGCCAGGCATGGTGGCTCGTGCCTGTAGTCCCAGCTACTCGGGAGGCTGAGGCAGGAGGATTGCTTGAGCCCAGGAGTCTGAGGTTGCTGTGAGCTAGGCTGACGCCACGGCACTCACTCTAGCCTAGGCAAGAAAGCGAGACTCTGTCTCAAAAAAAAAAAAAAAAAGGAGACATTTAAGGCAATACAGTTTAAACAATATATCATGTAATCATATAAATGATGTCCTAGAACTATGTTTAGTAGCATGGAAGTTAGGATGCCAAATACTGTGGATTGATTCATACAACATCCACCCAACTCCAGTCTACTTACATTACTAACAATAGAAGTTGGAAAGATACAGGTGTATTTCCAGACTTCTTTGCAGCTAGGAGTCAATGTATGACCTAAGTTCTGCCAAGAAGCCACAGCCATGCCACACTTGGATGTGGAAAGGAGTGATGGGAAGTTGTACAATAAAATGTCAACAGTGACCTTCTCTTGGTGATAGAATTCTGCCAACCTTAAATGATGAGATTCAGAAAATATAATTAAGAACTAGGGCCAGGTGCAGTGGCTCACTCCTATAATCCTGGCATTCTGGGAGACTGAGGCAGGGATCAGAGGATCTCTTGAGACCAGGGATTTGAGACTAGCCTGAGCAAGAATGAGACCCCATCTCTACCAAAAATAGAAAAAATTGTCAGGGCATGGTGGAGTCTCAGCTACTTGGCAGGCTGAGGCATAAGGATCACTTGAGACCAGGAGTTTGAGGTTGCTGTGAGATATGGTGACGCCACCGCACTCTAGCCAGACTGACAGAGCAAAACTCTGTCTAACACACACAAAAAAGAACAGAGTGTATTTGAGCACAAAGCTTGAGGACCACCAGGAAACACCAGCTCCAAATGAATGGAGTTGGTGTTCCAGAGTGGAGAAGTTAAGGTTTCACTAATATAAATTTTAGCAGGATTACAACATTTTCCATACAAGACTAGTACGTATGCCACAGCAATTTGATTGGCTACAGATTGCTACAGTCTAAGGGAGATTACGTTATTCCTCCATGAGGAAGGGTAGTGATTTGAAAGGATCTTATGTCTGGTGCTGTTTGGTTTTCACTATTTGCAGTAAAAAGGAGAAAAAAGGCAGAAGTCGCAGCTGCATGCTGCATGACTCAGGCTGCATGACCACACTCCTCTCAAGGCTCAGAACAGTTTAAAGTTCCAACAGCTTTAAGTTTGAATTATTTAATTTTATAATTCTCATTGTGTATTATTTTTTACTCATCTGGATTTTCTCATTCTTTTTCAACAAACACGTATTAGGTGTTAATAAAACAAATGCCCATCACGCAGAGAGCACTAGAAGGAGAACCCTAAGTCTTGTGTTAGTCTCAGCTCTGCACTAACATGGGGCTAAGTCTCGGACCAGCCTGTCCACTCCCACAGTTCTCCGTGTCTTCACCAAAGACTGCGGAGTGTGGACTAGACCACCTCCATTACGACTATGGAGCACTTTGGGTCCATGAAAGCTGTGACACTCCATCTTACTCCTTGTGCCATACAGTCTGTGGTTCCTTTGCTTGTAGCTAATGCCAGATTCCACCAATGCAGCTGGTGGCATAATGTGAGCATCACAGGCCCCAACAGACGGATACAACGACTTGGGAGAGGGGAGGAGGGTGCTGCTGGCTCAGGGCAGACCCTCAGGCCACCAGGGCTCTGTCGAGCAGCCCGCTTGTTAAAGCATGTGTCGTATAACTCTCTCCACAGGGACCTAGCCCACACATACCCACGTGCTCTTAATTTGAGGAACAGTTTCTAACACCAGAGTGTCATCGCAAAGCTGGCCGGAGTTCACCAGCAGATGCTTTCCCCAGGGGGACCCTTTTGACACTTGGTGATTTGCTCAGGGTATCTGCCTTTCTTTTTGAGAGAGAATGAAGTAACGCAAAGTATAGGGGAAATTCATCTTTACTTTGAGAATTGGATTTTAAGAATAATGACCAACATTTGTAGAGTGGTTCCTATGTACCTAAAAATGAACCCAGTATTATTCCTATTAATTTCATTTAATATTCACCACAAACCTCTGAAGCAGCGTAACTTCCCTTTTCCAGATGAGGAAGGAGGCATAGAGAATTCTGGTGTTGGTCCGAGCGTGTGGCAGCACTGCTGGTCTGAGTGGGTCGAGAATCCTGCTGCTTTTCAGCAGCTAAACCCTCCCCCGCCCCCTCCCCTCTGCACTGTGGGGCCTGCCGTGTCCAGATGCCGAGGACCCTGGCCGTCTCCCCGCCGTGTCCAGATGCCGAGGACCCTGGCCATCTCCCTGCCGTGTCCAGATGCCGAGGACCCTGGCCGTCTCCCCGCCGTGTCCAGATGCCGGGGACCCTGGCCGTCTCCCCGCCATGTCCAGATGGTGAGGACCCTGGCCATCTCCCCACCGTGTCCAGATGCCGAGGACCCTGGCCGTATCCCCGCCGTGTCCAGATGCCAAGGACCTTGGCCGTATCCCTGCCGTGTCCAGATGGTGAGGACCCTGGCCGTCTCCCCGCCGTGTCCAGATGCGGAGGACCCTGGCCGTCTCCCCGCCGTGTCCAGATGGCGAGGACCCTGGCCGTCTCCCCGCCGTGTCCAGATGCGGAGGACCCTGGCCGTCTCCCTGCTCCGCCCCCTACTCTCTGCTCCTCCAAGGAGCTCCCAAAGCCACCTTTTAACATGTGAATCAGGTGGTGTCTCTCCCCTGCCCACGGCTTCTCATGGGTTCTCATTCTACTTGGAATGACATCTCGACTCTCCACCAAAGCTACCTCGACGCCCCTCTCGCCTCTGTGCTCACCTGGTCTGGTGCCCTGGCCACCTGGGTGCCCCGGCAATGGTGCCTGCTCTGCTGCAGGGCCGTGGCACTTGCTCGTTCTCCCTCGAGACTTTCCCCCACGGTGTTCGCACAGGTCACTCCTCGTCACTCAGCCTCCTCACACATCTCAACGCGACCCTCCCTGACCACCAGGATCTTCCCCATCCTCCTTCATTTCTTCATAGCACTTGTTCCTCTTTGCAGTTCCATGTCTATGCACTTCTCTATGTGTTTCTCCTGCACTGGCATAGCACCTCCGAGGGCAGGGACCCCACCTGTGTTGTTCACCGCCAGACCTGCATCCAGCACAGAGCAGGGACCCAGCACATGTGCGTGTGCTCCGCTCTGGCTCCGCAGCCTGGCTTTCACCCCACGCCGCGCGCTCTTTGGAACGAGGATCTTGGAGACACAAACTGCAACTCCGAGGGCAGAGGAGACGCCTGTGCGCGTGGTGAGGCGCAGCCAGGGCTTCTCTGTTCACGTCTAGCTATCCTCTCCCTCAAGAGACAAGGTCAAACAGTTCGTAAAAGCTAGTTACAAGTTGTTTATCCCTAAAGTTACAAAGCTTAGAATAATTTTCTTTCTCTTTGACACACATGTGGCTGGTTTGGCAGCTGACCTAGGCTGTGGAGTGTGCTTTGGATAGTAAGCTTTACTGGCATTAGCATTTTAATTTAGCTTAATGAAAATATTTATATTTTACATTTTTCCAACACAGTCTGGATTGGAAACCCAACAAAAAGACATCAGCAAATTAGACTTCACTTATAGCTTGGGTTCTTTGACCCTGCCCAGTGCTGGAACACCACTGAGCTCCAAGGCTCCTGGACTATATTTTCAGCTGTCAGCATTGTGATTGGACCTATTTGTCATGAACCTTTGTAATTTAATGTTCATTTTTTATGATCAGTAAAACATTGCTATGACTTGTTTTGAGGGGAATGGCAGGCGTATCATTTTCATGCAGTAAGAATTTATCCGTTTAACATTGACAGAGTGTGACTCTTCTACATAAGTGAATTTCTTGAAAAGCTAGACCGTATTTCCACTCATTATATAAATGCAAGTCTTCGTATCAGAGCATGCCGACCACACTTTAGACTTTTCCTTATGACTCACGGTCATTGTGGAGAAGGGCACTGCCTGAGGCCAGGGCCTCCCTCCCTTGATGTGACTTGTAGCCTGTTTATTTCTTCCTCCCTGCTGCTTGTGCTTAGATCTGAAATTGAAGAATCTAGAATTGAATTCCAAATCTGACACCATTGTCATCTTCAATGTGACTTAATACCTCTGGGCCTCAGTTTCCGCATCTGTAAGATGGGTGCACAGGTTTTCAGCTTTCCTTTGTCAAATGTCATACAATTCGTGCTTCCATACACCACACATTGACACACCTACTGTTTCGTGCACCACGCGGCAACGATTGCCTTAGCCTGCAACGCGGAGTCTCCTCCTCACAGTCTCGGGGACACCATGAGGAGAGACTGCCCAGTGCCCCCACAGTGTGCACAGAAATGGAGCCCGCAGCCCCCCTCCCCACTGCTGGCAGCAGCGTCCTCGCCTGGCCAGCCTCCTGTCTTCTGGGCTCCCACTCTCGATGCCAGCTCCAGGCACCTCATAGTGGGTCATGGTGCCTGGGGCGGGGGGAGTGGCGCAATCCTGCTCAGCCCCGCAGCCCCGCAGCAGAACCAGAAGGTGCGCTCCGTCCAGCCATCCATGCTTGAGGGATCCGGGGAGGACGCTTAAACATCAAGGGTTGCCTGGCCTCCCAGAGCGGGGAAAGAGGAATGCAGGCCCTCACAGTCACTGCTGTTGTCCACACTTTGGGGACTGCTCAAGGCCAGGGGAGGGCTCTTTGTATTCTTTATCCAGTCTCTTTTTTGTTTCTAGAACTCAGTAGATGCTTGTATCTGTTCCTAGGGCTGCCGTCACAACTTACCTCCAACCAGTGGCTTAAAAACAGAATTTTATTTCTCTCACAGCTCTGAGGCCAGAAGTCCAAATCAAGGCGCTGTCAGAACCACACTGCAGAGGCTCAGGGGAGGATCCTTCCAACACCTCTTGGTGCTTCTGACTTTATGGTGATGAAATTCCAGTATCTGCCTCCATCTCCCCATGGCATTCTGCTTTTGGTATGCACCTGTGTTTCCCTCTCTGTCCCTTTTTATAAGGACACCGGTGATTGGATTAAGGGCCCATCCTAACCCAGCATGACCTCATCTTAACTCACATTCCATTGCATCTATTTCCAAATAGGGTCACATTTGCAGATTCCAGGTGGACATGAATGTGGAGTTGCACTATTAACCTGGTGCAACGTTCAATAAATACAAGAAATGTTGACACCACTACTTCAGCTATTCTGCATCCTGCTGCAAATTCTTGGCTTCTTAGTTATGAATTTAGGGATTTATTTAAGGTTTGAAGTAACTGATTTTCATTCATGAACTTTGTGATGTGTTTGGAGTGAGAGTAGTGATTGAATGTCTTTAAAACTTTCCACTGTGCTTCACAGAAAATGCCAGAAATCTGACAAATGAAGCCTTACTGGCTCACTAACACAGCCTTTTTTTTTTGGTCCTTTTATTAAAATATTAATGCTCCTAACACAGCATTTCTGACAAGAACCCTGACAGAGACTTCCTAAGGTTGTTTTGTTGTCTTTACTCTAAAAGGACTGGATTTTCAAAATTGTCACTCATTCCCCAAACCATTTTAGCATTAGCATTTTGCCTACGTTTAAGAGATTCTGTATGGATAAAACCTTCGTTCTAGTGCTCCGGTTACTGATGATGGATTCCCATTTGATTACGTGTGTACAAATGGGGAGAGTTTCTCCACCCCTTATCCCTCCAAGAACTCTTGTCGTGGGTTGAGCTCTTCATAGGCAGATACCGAGACAGGGTTGGGGTGCAAGGGTTTCCGAGGACTCATTAGAGGCCCAGCGGCCACACTTTGTCAAAATCTCTAAGCATCTAAAGGGACAGAAAAAATGGCCATTTCTGGAATTAGCGTATTTTCTCTATGAACAGGAGCAATGCAATAACCAGATATTGGGTCAGTGCCCAGGGAGAATCCCATGGAAAGGGGACGTTCACTGCTAACCACTCCCCTCTTGGGTGTTCTTACTCTCCGCTGTGTGGTAAGGGTGCTGCAGGCCTCTGAGTGCAGTCAGGTGATGGCGGCACTTATTAAGAATTTATTAGGTACCAAGACTCTGTGGGGCACTTCATGCACATTGTTTTACTTACTTTAATTGTCATAACTCTATGAAGTCAATGCCATGTTATTTCCCCACTTACAGATAAGCAAATTTAAAAAGGAGTGACTTGCTGACCAGGTGTGGTGGCTCATGCCTCTAATCCCAGCACTTTGGGAGACTGAGGCAGGAGGACCACTTGAGTCCAGGAGTTGGAGACCAGCCTGGGCAACATATCGAGATCCCATCTACACACAAAAAAATTAAAAAATTAGCCAAGTGTGGTGGCATGCACCTGTAGTCCCAGATACTTGGGAGGTTGAGGCAGGAGGATCGCTTGAGCCAGGAGTGCGAGGCTGCCGTTAGCTGTGATTGCACCACCGCACCCACCCTGGGCGACAGAGTGCGAGCATCCGCAGGCCGCAGCAACCACGCCCGGTGGTAAGGGTGGCTTTGAGAGGTGGTCACATCCAATGCCGCAGTCACCCAGCTTCCAATTGCTTTCCCAAGAAAGCATTTGTGAGACTTGATTTACTTAAGTGGCCTTTGGTAGGTACACTTGGTGCACGAAAGACTCACCATTCAGAAATGGATAGAGGCAGTTCCTACTGAAAATCCTGGAACATAGTACCTAATAAATACTTCTGAGTAAATGGAAGAATGAATAAATGGGTCTCCCAAATCAAGTACTTTTGTTCAGAATTTATATTACTCTGGAATTTTCCAGAGCTTTATTTCCAGACCCTCATTACTGGTATTTCAATGGCACCATGTTTTGAAAATGTCTGGGTTACAGGAGCAATAGAAGATAAATTTGAAAAAGCATTCAGGAAATCCTTTGTGATTTCAGCATATTAGGTTGTCTGAATATTCAAAAGCCAAAAGAGAAATCAGAATTTTCCCTTCCACCCTACCCAAAAATGATTCTTCATCTGTGATAAGTCAGCTTCCTCCCCCAGTAACCTGTTTCCCAAAGTCTTCTTAGTCCTTTTGTATTTTTTTCCACGAACGATTGCTCTAATCTTGTGGTTTAAGGCAAAATTCTGCCACTGTAATTGGCCTTGTGGGATTGATCAGTGCCATGGCCCAGAGCATAGATGACTGGCGAGGTTTTTTCATGTCATCTCACTCTGGAGACAGCCAAGAACGTGGCAGGAGCACTCTGCAAAGCTGTCTGGTCGAGATGTGAGCCTGTTCCTCACAGCTCTTCTCCAGGGCCACTGAGGAAATGCAGCAATAGTTCTCAGGATGCTGAAAGAGATTCACTTGCTACAGCTGCAAGTACAGTGAATGGATCCACAGCCTCCCAGAAAGGTAGCTTTCCCTTGCTACCTTTATGCAAGGTTTGCGTTAGTGGGGGAGAAACACTAAACACACCAAAAGGTGTGATCCAGGGCAACAAGAAGCTTGGAACTCCTTCCTAAATTAAGGCAGGAGAAGGTAATTACCTCAAAAATGGTTTTCACTCAAAAAAAAAAAAAAAAAGCATACTATCTCGTTGAAGCTCTGCTCATTACTTGTCGGACTTTTTTTTTGGGGGGGGGATATTTTGTCTAATAGACAAAGTTAAGTTAATTTACCCTTTTCGCTGCCCTCCTGGAAAAGATCAGTTTGACCCCAGAGTTAAAGACTCTTCAGCCTGTAAAAATGGTGTTTCCTAAATGTGCAATATCCATCCACAAATACTACACACAAACCACAAAAGAAGTGCCTTATCCCAAGGATTTTTTTAAATATTAAAAGAAATACATCCTAAATATTGAATTTAGCATAAGAGACCCACAATCAGAAGAATTTAGAGCTGGGAGGATATTTGTACCTTAATTTTATTTTCCTGCTTCTACTATAAAAGACTGTGATCCGGAGTCCACCCCGGAGGTCACCCACCGTCCTCCTCCGGCCATGAGCAGCGAGCATTTCAGCAGGTTTCCTGGCCTCCCATGGTGGTTTATCTGGGACAGGCCGACAAGTGCAGAGCATCCGCGTTGGCTTAAACATCCCGCCTCCCCTCACTGAACCAATCTATTCAGTTGTACTCCCGCCAGCGAAAATTGCATAAGAGGCATCAATGTTTGCTCTTCAGTCATCAACTAACCTTCTATTTTCCTCTCTCTGGCAGCTCCGAATTTATTTATTTTTAATCTTCTGTCAAGGAAATAGAGTCTGAGAGGAGCTCCCAACTCACACTTGTTCTCCAGCCTGCATTTCGTGCCTCTAGTTCCAACTAAGGGGGCATAGGTGGTTTTGCACATGACACTAAGATCTCCCACATCTTGGATCTGTGCCCAATAGTCCAAACAGACTTGCCATCCCCTCCCTCTAAAACTGAGCCAGACAGCATTCCATTCTCCACCTGCTCCTCTTCCCATCGGCATTCATGGCATTCCTCCTGTGCGGCTGCCCGTCTCTGCCTGCACCTCCCTCCCTCCTTCCCAACACTGACGTTTCCCAACCCCGGCAAGGGCAGGCTGGCCAGAGACATACTTACTAGACAGGCGAGCTCTTCTGTGGCCTGTTGGTCGGCGAGGGGGTTTTGATCCTTTGTGTCTCCGCACCCATCCACCAGTCAATCCTAAAACATTGTGTTAATACGTACACAGGACATACGTAGAATTGTCTCCCTTCTTTGAAGGAGCTTTCTGACTATTTGAGAATGCAAAGGAAAGGTACATGAAATAATCAGAGAATGACTAAAAATTACAATGCATACTCTGAGTTCCGAAAGTTCACGACAGGCTGCAACATTTGGGCCTGGGGTCCCAGACACAGCCAAGCGGGAGTGAGAAAACTCTGTGGAGAAGGCGGCATTCCCGTGGAAAAACCAGCATATTCCCTTGGAAAACATTTTCGTCTCCTGCTCAGGGGAGCAAGGACAGTCCTGGGCCCAAGGCTGTTCAGGGCAGTGGCCTAGGCCAAGCCTCCCCTCAGCATGACCTCCCAGCTGTCCTGTTCTCCTTCTCCAAAGACCCCATCATCAGATAAAGCTCATTTGTTTGCCTCTGAATAAAAGAATCCAGATTGAGACACTCTTCTCAAAACTGTTGCCAGTACAGTAAACATGTACCCAGTGAAGTTAGGGAAGAAGAGACCAAGGGCCCCAAAGTGGGCCCAGCCCAGACATCTTGAAATCCTAGTGATGCCACATCCGCTCTGCCACACGAAGAGGCACATGAGAGCCTGCGTGTCCACAACTCGTGCGCGGTGATGCTGGTTACCTAAAGTCCACGCTGGCAGCCAGAATAGAGGCCCCTCACACCCAAGTCTGCTCTGCCACCAGCTTCCAGGAAGACTCCTGATGATTCTCTTGACCTCTCAGCTCTGGCCTTTCATTTGCAAAATTAGGGAATTTTATCAGACTAACTTACTCATCAACAACTATTTATGGAACACTTAGTGGGTTCTAGGCAGTCACCAAGACTGATCCTCTTTCAGGAACGCTGAGCACCCAGCTGACTCGCCATTGCCCCATCCCACCTGTGGCACACAGACATGTCCTGGGCACACGCTGGCCCAGGGGGTGTCCCAGAGAATGTGCCCACGGGCCACTTGATGTGCCTGAGGGGCTGTGAGTAGCTCTGAATCGCAGGCCCAGTGTTGGCTAATTTGTCTCCACAGCACGGCTGCGTCGTGCCCAGCGCGGAACCTTGTTCTGGGACACCCCACTGCCCAGGACACTGTGAGCACGTTCCCAGCCCCCACGAATCAATGTGACGCAACAATGATTACAAAACACTGAGGATGCAAACCTCATAGTCTACCAAGAATAGGGGGAAAACAGCTAAATGACAGAATAGTATAGACAGTGTACAAGTAAGGCAAGATAAACAGTAGGGTCAAAAAACGTGGGGGAAGTTCCGAGAAGGGGCTGGGGACGTCGGGTCCCGTCTCAGTCCACTCGTGCTGCTCCCCTGCTATCGCGAAGAACCACGGGCGGCCTGTGGACAACAGCCGTCTGCGCCTCAGAATCTGGGTTTGGGAAGTCCGCGCTCAGGCTCTGGCAGACACGGCGTCTTGTGCGGGCTGTCTTCCTCTTCTCTTGGCACCCTCACACGGCAATAATCCCAGTGGGACTTATCCAGACCAGACCCAAAGGGGGAGAGGTTTCAACAATGCCTCTGGGGGCACAAACCTTCAGGCCATAACAGAGAGTCTCACGGAGGAAGGAGCCAGGAGCCTCTCCTGGTGCAACCTCAGTGTGGACGTTCTGCTTGGCCCAAGACCCCGGAGGTCAAGGAGCAGCTCATGGTGACGGCGCCACGTGGACCCCCCAGTTGACTGAGTGCCCCCCCAGAGAGCCCGGTGACTCCAGTGGGCGTACGGGCTTGGCTTGGCCCTGGCCCTGCCGCAGACACCCAGTGCTGACCTCAGTGCGTGCCTGGTCTGGCCGCTTCTCTGCCTCTGGTGGCTTTTGAGTCTTACTCTGTTTCCCTCTGAAACAGGCAATTCTGTGTGGTTTCAATACAGTTAAATGACACGAATTCTTTCTGAAAATAAGTAGAAGATAAATATTAATTGTTTTCTAATTAGATATAAATATTTTCAATAACACCAACCATCTTCAAGGCCACTGGTCTTGATCTTGTGACCTATAAACCCTAAGACTAACCCTGAAAATGATTTAAGCACATAAAATAAATAAAAATAAAAAAAAATAAAACAAGAAGCATCAAAGTGAAATATCAGAGATATCAACTCAAACTTAGTACTCAAGGAAATCAGACATTTCATACTAAATAACCTAATAGAATAAGGTCTGGTTCCAGAATCCCTTTGCTCCTAAAACCTATAACACAATTCATGAAACAGTCACATTCTTATTCAGTATAAAATATATCATTTTTAATTAAGGTTTTTAAATTTATTATTCTAACTTGAAAAGTCTCCAAACTGCTAAGCAAGCTAATTCATAAAGATGCTAACTATTTAGAGACAGCACAGTACAAAATAAAAATCAACATTGCTCTTCAGGGCATATAAAATTTGTATGATACTGCATTAGAATCCCCCTTTGGGGAAGAAACGGCTCTCGTCCATGGTTTCCCACACATCTCCCACCCTGAGTGTGACAGAGGGAAACGCTTTCTCCAAGGGACGCCCGCTGCCTCCCCACCCTGCTGTCAATCACCCAGCACTGAATCATGTTAGTTTGTAGATGCTGCAGTCTTGCGAGAGAGTTTCACTTTGTGCTAAAAAGCTTCAATCTTCAGGGGCTTTTTAATCTTGAAAAGGAATTCTTAACAGGTAAACAATACAGAAACCACTTTCTCTTCTATTTTCAGGGACTCCAGATTCTGTTTTAAGAGTTAGAAACGGCCTTTAGTTAAACTCTGTGCCTCAGAGCTATCCACTTGCAGCCTGACCGTTTCCATGTGAAAGCGAATCCCCCAACCAGCTAGAAAGGGCCAGAGTTTGTCCAAAACAAGAGGAAACCAAGCTGGGCTCCTCCTGTGACAGGCCAAGCACTCGCTGGTGCCACGTCCCCGCTGGAACATAACGGAAGATGTTTCCGGGCAGCCAGAACCCTTGAAGCGGTGGTGGCTTTGAGCCACGGCAGTGCCCTTTTGTTCTGGCACCCGAGTCAGCTGTAATGCAGTGGATTTGTTTTTACTGTTATAGCACCAAAAGATGACTCAGGGGCTGAGAGGGCAGACACTGGGCTGCAGTTTCTAAGTCCAGTTATTTCTGTCTTCCTCACGTCAGGACAAAGGGCTCATGTGGCATCCGACTACCTGTGAGTGATAAACTGGTACAATCGTCCATGTGACGTCTCCACACATGTCCAAAGTGGCCAACATGGGCACTAGCCAGCCCTGCTGGGGCCTTGATTTTTTATATATCTTAAGTTTCCTGAGCATCTAGGAATCAGTTTATCTAAAAGCATCTACAGGGACCATGGAAATGAGAAGAAGGAGAGCTGAGGAAGTCTCTCTGCACAACTGCAGACTCCCAGGGTTGGAGCAATTTGACAATTATCCACCCTGGGGCTTTTAAGGACTTAAGGCCTTAAAAATGACCTCAATATTTTGAAATTTTAAAAAACCTTAAAAATGTTATTAAAGAGCTTCTAGCTAAAGGTGATGGATGGAAAATGCACACTTAGTCCCTCTCTTCCTGTGTCCTTTTATGCTGGTGCTTTGGCCTCTGGGGCTTGCAGACCCTGGCGGCACTGCCCCTCCCGGGGTTAGCTGGTTCCTGGAAGCCCCAGACAACCTGCCAGGAGGGGCCTTTCACCTGCGCACCAACCAGACCAAATCCCTTGCCACCAACCTCCCCTTTTGGTTCTCACCCTCGGGGCCACTAGTCCTCAGCGTGGGGACCAGTCGCTGGGGCCACTCCTGGGCCCCAGAGCCAGAGGAACTGTCCGAACTGGCCAGACCTAGGCCTGCTCCCCCGCCTCCCCGCTTCTTCCTGTAGGAACCGAGATTCCTAGCCCGAGATTCTAACTCCTCCCCGCTCCCCTCCCTCTGCCTCCTGACCAACCCAGAGCTTCCTGGGGGGCCCCATGGTGTGGCCCTCCTCTTGGGTCTGTGAGCCAACAAGCTGTGTTTTCCTCATCAGTTGGCCTCACCATACCTGAGTCATGATGAAGCCAATATTTTAAAACATTTGAACGTCCACTAAAATGACAGTGCAGTTTTGCTCTGTTGTTTCTGTTTACTCATAAACTCACAAAGACTACCAAAGAGGAGTCAATAATAACAAAATTTTGAGAGTTGGAAGCTGATGAGCGTGGAGTGACATAGCAGGTGCAAGGGCACCAGCCCAGGCTTGAGGCCCTCAGCGAGGAAGGCGGGAGAGCCAGGGACACCGGCCGTGGACGCAGGTTGCCCCGACACGGCCACAGCCCAAAGGGTGCCGGTAGCCTCGGGGGCCAGAGGAGGCACAGAACAGACTCTCCCCTGGAGCCTCCAAAGACAATGAGCCCTGCCAATTCCTTGATTTTAGCCCAATAAGACCCATTTTCTGACTTCTGACCTCCAGAAGTGTAAGGTAATAAATTTTCGTTGTTTAAGCTATTAAATTTGTGGTGTTAATAATTTGTTACAACAGCAACGGGAAACTAGTGAAAACTCCAGGAAGGTGGTACCGTGTAGCTGCGTAGGTCAGAGTGAAGGTGGGGCTAAAGCAGAAAGACGGTCTTGGCAAGTGCACAGGCTCCTCCCCACCGCCCACGGCCGGTGACTGTGGCACCGCAGGCTGTGCTTGGCCATGGTTAGGACTTCCCGAGGAAGTTTCGGGTTGGCAGACAGACCTTGGAAGTCAAAAGATGGCTGACAAGATAGCAAGAGCTCCTAGGTTGTAAAGCCACAGACAAGAGAATCTGTCTGCATTAGGAAGATTAGACCCCCATCCTTTCTGGAAGAGAGTGGCAACTGGACCCCACCCCCGCCTTGGATGTAAATTCAGGGCTCCTCTCCTGTAGTCCAAATGCTCTCCTTTACGTGCCCTGATGGGTCTGTCTGACTCTCACTGCATCTGGAGCAAGAAGAACCAACACAGTCATCGCTGTAAGTAATGAAAAACAGCCTTGATCCAGAAACCTCAGGTTTGCAGGATAACATAAGCACAGCTATTAAGAGCTTATCAGTGACTTCCCTCACTCACAGGACAGAAAGGCAGAGATTTATTCTCTAAACGGAGGGTCTTTGGACTGTGGAGTCCATACGGAGTTGAAGGTGAAGGTGCCACTCCGAGAGTGAGGGAATGAGAGAATATTAAGAACCCAAACCTTCTTCCCATACTCAACTCCAAGGACAATGACAGCCAGCCCCGGCCCTCCGATAGAAGGTTGGGGGACAAGTGTACACGCCAAAAGAAAAGATTGAGGAGCCTGACACAGGTTCCCCAAGGGCATGACCCACCCCAATCTCTCCACAGTGAGGACTAGGGCAGGCCGGGCTCGCCATGGCTCAGGGGGTTGCAGAGCGTCCCTGCCTCACTGTCACAAGTGGGAGGACAGCCTAGAGTCACCAGACACAAAGGAAGATATTTGACATGAAAGACAGAGACACACAGGTAAAAACAACTTGAAGACAACAGAGAGCATGCAAGGACAGAGAAAATGTCCCAAATTATTAATGCTCTCAGATAGAAAAAATAAGATATTTCATTAATGAAACAATAAGAAAATGCCATTAAAAAGAGAAGGAATAGTTTAGGAACAATAAAAGCCCAAATATTGAAAAATATCATAGCATAAAAGAGATATTTAATAGAAGGTTGACAGACAACACTGAGAGAAAAGACAAAGAGATGGAAAATAGGAGAGGAAAAGCCGAGACCCACAGCCCCAGATGAGCAGTGCCAGCACACTAAGGGAAGGAGTTCTAGCAGTGAGAGCAGAGACAAATGCAGAAGCAAAACAATCAAAGGTGCAATTCAGGAAAACCTCTCAGAACTGAGATTGGGCTTCCAGATGAAAAGACCATGTCGAGTACCTGACACAGTGAGTGGAAACAGATCCACAAGAGAGGCTTCCAGAGAGTCTGTTTCAACACTTAGCAGCATTTGATCTTGCAACACGGTTTTAAAATCTGATCAAAAACATAATAAATCAAAATTATGGCAAATATATATTGTTTTCTTTTTTGCTCCCAGAAGAAACTGACCTACTTAACCATGGCACTGTCACAGAAAGAGTCACTCGAAGTAGTAGAGAAACAAAATGACCTTACTCCAAAACCACCCCAGAACATTTCTCACGTTAGACCAGATCTGAAATTTCAAAATCTTTAGTCTAAATCAGTGAGCAGGATTTTTCTCCAACAGCTACAGTAGATTATACTTGATTGTTCATTAGTCTTTTCTGAAACTGTTTTTACAAACTGCGATGAATTACTCATGTGCAGTCTGGCGTCCTGCTGAAGTATCCAGCGCGCCCTGGAGGATTTCGGGTGAATGGCCGCAACTCTCCACCACCTGCATCACACCAGACCTGATCCAGAACGAAAACCCCCAGTCGGCCACGCATTTGTGTCGGACGCTTTGCACACTCTGAAGAGCCAGGTGGTTTACAGCATGTAGTACCAAGAACTATCATTTTAAATCTTAATAATTTTATTAGGTACCCTTATTCATGTCTGAGAATTAAAGACAGGAAAATGTCCATCAGTAAATTTTGGCTTTTAAATATTCCACATTTCAGTTTTTAACTTTAGTGATTAATTTCAACTTCATTTGCTTCCATCAGTGATGACCTTGACACTAAATCTGAAAATCTTTCTAACCACGTCTCTTCTCCCCTCAAGTCATAAATGTAACATGGACAAATTGCCGAGCACTCGCCCTAACTTAGTAGCCTTCCAATATCCAAGTGCCCTAGTCTCTGAGAAACTGTGCGTGCTGCCCATGGAAACTTATTTCACTTACACACAAATGCAGCCCCAATGCCTGGACATTCTCACTACTTTACAACAGACATTGTCCCCCCACGCCCACCCTCACCATGGAAATAAGCACTGGCTTACGGAGAAACAGGGGGACCTACGGAACTGGGAACAGGTGACCGGGTCCCAGTAGTCAGGGGGACTCCCGAGAGCAGCATTGGTCGGCCTGACTGTCCATCTCCCAGTAGGCTGGGCTTAGCTGGGTTTGACACAAGGGCACTCCGAGCCCATCACCCCACCATCGGTGACCAGCAGAAGGAGGTAGAGATGTTTTCGTGAGTGAGAAAATGAAAATAGCAAATTTGAAACAATTGATCAAAATGAAGACCAGATCAATACATACGTATCAAGCCAAACCAAATGTCAGATTACTGAATTAGTCGGCATTTGGTTTTGAAAAGTCTGTTTCCACACTCAGCAGCCAGTGCCCTCCTTGAGCAGCTCAACGCTGTGCCGCCCGAGCGCTCAAACAACTGCTGCTCAGCACATCTGGTGGACATGCTGAATGCTCGCTTCTCCTGCACGCACCGGGCGGGTCCAGGCAGGACATACGGTGTCCAGTGTCCCTCCCGCACTGGCAAGGCAGCTGTGCGCTGTCGGGCGTGGGAGGAAACACCCCCCAAGGTCCACGCTGTGCAGCACGGACCCCCCCTCTGGGAATTTCCCCTTAGAGTTGGTATGCTAAGCTCGCTTGCAGTGAGAGCACAGTGTGCTGGTTTTCTCTTTTCCTTAAACGAAAAAACCAATTCTGGCTCAGTTTGAAGATTTTCTTAGCAAATCAAGATTAAATGCATGGCTAGGTTTAAGATCAGATGTGTTCACAAATAAACCCTAAGTTTTCAAATACTGCTAAAAGACTCTTCTTGGTCTCCACGCATATCTGTTTGTATGCACAGAATCTGAACCTAAATTTTATATGTATTCTACAATATCTGTTCACAGAATCCTAATTCCCCATTCAACAGAAGAGGAAAGTGAGCCCCCAAAAGGACAAACGAGGTATCCAGTGACAGGGCTGATTTTGGGATCAGAGCTCCACCTCGACTCGTCTCCACTCTAGACGCTGTGGGCAGGAGAAGGAGAAGGTACAACTGCGGCTCGTCGTGTGCAGGGGCAGACAACAGGCAGGTCTGCGACCTAGACAGCTGCAGACTGCATTTTTGGACACAGCTTGCGACTTCCCTGTGGTTGAAGTATACCTGCACACCTCACCAGACCTTATTTTGGACAGAGTGTACCTCCTCACCCTTGACTATGAGCCTGACCATGTGACTTGTTCTGGGCAAAGGACTGCTAGTGGGTGCTATGCAAGCAGGACTTGACTGTGCGTGGGAGGTTGCCCTTGCCTTCTTCCACTTTGTCATCACCTTAGAGGAGCATTTCCTGGGTATCTGCAACCGTCCAGCCTGCGCCCCAGAACCAGATAGACAGAGCCAGACGGAACCAGACCTGCCCTGGAGCCGAGCCCAGTGAGCCCAGTAAGACCAGCCAAGCCACAGTAGCCCACAAACCCGCAAGTGAGAAAACTCTGAATCTGTAGCTGCAAGCCACCAAAATGCTAAGGTCAGTCGTTACTTAGCCAACTGATCCACCAGACCAGGAGGGGCTGGTGAAGGCCATGTGGACAGGGAGCCAGTGAGGGACAGGATGAGTCGGTGACGTTCGTGGAGAAGGGGAGTTTTAGCTGGGCCTTTGCTCAGTTCCCTCCAAACCAGTCTAAATGAGACTCAGTAAATTAATAGTGACCACACCTCATTGCATTCAGGTTAAAAACATGTTAAGTCTGGCCAAATACAGATTAATTGTATCAATGTGGCAGAGACAACTGACAGTAGCTATAGACATTCATTTAGCAGGTATAAAGACACTTATGTAATCACCATAAAGACATGTCCCAGCTTTCAGAATGTTAGGCATCTCACAAAAAAAGAAATAAAACAAAATGTCCTTAGCTATTTGACACCTGAGAGCATATTCTCTGTGAGGGAAGGCCAGTTCAAACCAAAAGTCCTCAAAGTGCTGGGCATGCCGGCTGCCTACCGTGGACCTGCAGTCCCCGGAAACGCCTGGGAAACGGGATCCGGGTTGAAGTTTCTGTGTTCTTTGAAAGTAGGAATAAAAATTAAAAAGAAATAAAACTGAATATTAGACATGAAAAGGTATCCTGCTTTGCAAAGAAAATATAGTGACTTCAGCCATCTCCTGCCCCCAGACTCCCCTCAGTGGTCTCCCCCACTCACCTCAGCTGAGGCAGCATCTCTTCCCTCCTAGGTTCTTATCCTACATAGACTGCAGCCTCCCTCCTCACTGCTTGCATTGTCTTCTCATCTATAAACATCTTTAAGGTTGCCCATCGGAGGAAAAAAAGGGAAGAAAAAAACCCTAACTCACCTCCATGAGGAACCTGCATATTCCAACCCTGCCCCACGGCTCACCCTCACCCTAACCCTAACCCAACTCTTACCATCACCCCAACCCTCACCTAACCTTAACCCTCACATCACCATAAGCCTCGCTCTCACCTGACCCTTACCCTCACTCTCATCCTAACTCTGACTCTAACCCTCACCCTCACTCTCACCTTAACCCTCACCCTCACCCTAACCCTATCCCTCACCCTAACTCTCACCCTCACCCTCACTCTACCATCACCCTCACCTTCACTCTCACCTTAACCCTCATCCTCATTCTCACCCTAACCCTCAGCCTCACTCTCACTCTCACCTTCACTGTCACCCTCAGTCTCAGCCTAACCCTCAACCTAACCCTCACCCTCCATCTCACCTTAACCCTCACCCTCACTCTCACCCTCACCCTCACC
>NW_017968523.1:1155819-1171488 GCF_000165445.2 Microcebus murinus
GGGGAGAATGCGGTGATGGTGCCGAGGACGTGAGAGTGAGGTGACGAGCTGAGGCTGGGTGCACAAGGGTGAAAGATGTTAAACAAAGAGAGAGAAGATAGAGATAAAGGACTAGGAAATGGATGAGCCAAAGATAGAGGAGGTGGGTACTGAAGTGTTGATGATAGTCTAGTTTATCGGGTGGCGAGCGATCTGAGGCTATCCTCACTAGTTCTTTGTCTTCTAGGATGAGGTGACATGATGTGATTTTATAAGAGATAGGGGAGAATGCGGTGATGGTGCCGAGGACGTGAGAGTGAGGTGACGAGCTGAGGCTGGGTGCACAAGGGTGAAAGATGTTAAACAAAGAGAGAGAAGATAGAGATAAAGGACTAGGAAATGGATGAGCCAAAGATAGAGGAGGTGGGTACTGAAGTGTTGATGATAGTCTAGTTTATCGGGTGGCGAGCGATCTGAGGCTATCCTCACTAGTTCTTTGTCTTCTAGGATGAGGTGACATGATGTGATTTTATAAGAGATAACCCTCAACCTAACCCTCACCCTCCATCTCACCTTAACCCTCACCCTCACTCTCACCCTCACCCTAACCCTCACCCTTATCTCACACTCACTCTCACTGTCACCCTGACCCTCACGCTCACCTTCACTCTCACTCTCACCCTCACCCTCATCCTCACTGTCACTGTCACTCTCACCCTCACCCTCACCCTCACTCTCACCCTCACCCTCACTCTCACCCTCACTCTTACCCTCACCCTCATCCTCACTGTCACTCTCACCCTCACCCTTATCTCACTCTCACCCTCACTCTCACCCTCACTCTCACCCTCACCCTCATCCTCACTCTCACTCTCACCCTCACCCTTATCTCACTATCACCCTCACTCTCACCCTGACCCTGACCCTCACCCTCACTCTCACCCTCACCCTCACTCTCACCCTGACCCTCATCCTCACTCTCACTCTCACTCTCACCCTCACCCTTATCTCACTATCACCCTCACTCTCACTCTCACTCTCATCCTCATCCTCACTCTCACTCTCACCCTCACCCTTATCTCACTATCACCCTCACTCTCACCCTCACTCTCACCCTCACCCTCATCCTCACTCTCACTCTCACCCTCACCATCACTCTCACCCTTATCTCACTATCACCCTCACTCACTCTCACCCTCATCCTCACTCTCACCCTTATCTCACTCTCACCCTCACCCTCATTCTCACACTCATCCTCACCCTCACTCTCACTCTCACTCTCATTCTCACCCTCACCCTCACTCTCACCCTCACTCTCACTCTCACCCTCACCCTCACTCTCACCCTCACCCTCACTCTCACCCTCACCCTCACTCTCACTCTCACCCTCACTCTCATTCTCACCCTCACCCTTATCTCACTCTCACCCGCACTCTCACCCTCACTCTCACCCTCATCCTCACTCTCACTCTCACCCTCACCCTTATCTCACTCTCACCCGCACTCTCACCCTCACTCTCACCCTCACCCTCATCCTCACTCTCACTCTCACTCTCACCCTCACCCTCACTCTCACCCTTATCTCACTATCACCCTCACTCACTCTCACCCTCATCCTCACTCTCACCCTCACCCTTATCTCACTCTCACTCTCACCCTCATTCTCACACTCATCCTCACCCTCACTCTCACTCTCACTCTCATTCTCACCCTCACTCTCACTCTCACCCTCACTCTCACTCTCACCCTCACCCTCACTCTCACCCTCACCCTCACTCTCATTCTCACCCTCACCCTCACTCTCATTCTCACCCTCAACCTCACTCTCACCCTCACTCTCACTCTCATTCTCACCCTCAACCTCACTCTCACCCTCACCCTCACTCTCACCCTCACCTTCACTCTCACTCTCACCTTCACCCTCACTCTCACAATCACTCTCACCATCACCCTCACTCTCACTCTCACCCTTACTCTCACCCTTACTCTCACCCTCACTCTCACAATCACTCTCACCATCATCCTCACCCTCACTCTCAACCTCACCCTCTCTCTCACCCTCACCCTCACCCTCACTCTCACAATCACTCTCACCCTCACTCTCACCTTCACTCTCACTCTCACTCTCAACCTCAACCTCACTCTCACCAAAACTCTCACCCTCACCCTCACCATCACTCTCACTCTCACCCTCACTCTCACCCTCACCCTCACTCTCACCCTCACCCTCTCTCTCACCCTCACCCTCACCCTCACTCTCACAATCACTCTCACCCTCACTCTCACCTTCACTCTCACTCTCACTCAACCTCAACCTCACTCTCACCAAAACTCTCACTCTCAACCTCACCATCACTCTCACCCTCACCCTACTCTCACTTCACTCTCACTGTCACCCTTACCCTCACTCTAACTCTCACCCTCACCCTCACTCTCACTCTCACCCTCATCCTCACTCTCACCCTCACTCTCACCCTCACACTCACCCTCACCCTCACTCTCACCCTCACTCTCACCCTCACCCTTACTCTCACCATCACTCTCACTCTCACCCTCACTCTCACTCTCACCCTCACTCTCACTCTCACCCTCACTCTCACCCTCATCCTCACTCTCACCCTCACTCTCATCCTCACACTCACCCTCACCCTACTCTCACCCTTACTCTCACCATCACCCTCACTCTCACCCTCACTGTCACTCTCACCCTCACTCTCACTCTTACCCTCACTCTCACTCTAATTCTCACCCTCACCCTCAAACTCATCCTCATCCTCACCCTCACTCTCACCCTCACTCTCACTCTCACCCTCACTCTCACCCTCACCCTCACTCTCACCCTCACACTCACCCTCACCCTCACTCTCACCCTTACTCTCACCATCACCCTCACTCTCACCCTCAGCCTCACTCTCACCCTCACCCTCACTCTCACTCTCACCCTCACTATCACCCTCACTCTCACCCTCAGCCTCACTCTCACCCTCACCCTCACTCTCACCCTCACCCTCACTATCACCCTCACTCTCACCCTCAGCCTCACTCTCACCCTCACTCTCACCCTCACCCTCACCCTCACTCTCACCCTCACTCACACCCTCACCCTGACTCTCAACCTCACCCTCACTCTAATTCTCACCCTCACCCTCAAACTCATCCTCATCCTCACCCTCACTCTCACCCTCACCCTCACTCTAACTCTCACCCTCACTCTCACCCTCATCCTCACCCTCACTCTCACCCTCACCGTCACCGTCACTCTCACCCTCACCCTGACTCTCAACCTCACCCTCACCCTCACTCTAATTCTCACCCTCACCCTCAAACTCACCCTCATCCTCACTCTCACCCTCATCCTCACTCTCACTCTCACTGTCACCCTCACCCTCACTCACACCCTCACTCTCACCCTCACACTTACTCTCACTTTGACCCTCATTCTCACTCTCAACCTCACCCTTGCCCTCACCCTCACCCTCAACCCCAGTCTCATCCTCACCTTGCTCTCAGCCTCAGCCCACATCTCCTCCTTCAGCTGGACTTCCCAGGTCAAATTACCTGGGTCCTTCAACCCTAAGAAGTCCAAAAATAGAACTCATGATCTAAAAATTAAATTGGTGCTTCTACCGTCTGCCCTGCCCTGCATCTCCACCAGGTGCCTAATCAGCCCTTTTTTAGACAGGGGTGTCATCAACACTCCTGTTTCCATCCCCAACACCCGCTCAGGAGCCCAACCCCTTTGTGCCACTCACATCTCTCCTTAACCTGCACCACCTCATCCTGCCTGTGCAACGTTGGCCAAAATGATAACTCCAAGTAAAAGTCTGCTCTTGTCTCCTCCACTTAGAATCCCTGGTGTCTGCCCACGAGCCCGTCGGGTCTGGGGCCGCAGGTGCCATCTCTCAGGAACCCTTCCTTCCCCACGGCCCCATGTCTCCATATCTCTGAGGTTCGTGCTACTACCGCAATTGTTACTGGGAATTAATGTGGTCTCACCGCCCCTGAGCTCACCTGCAAGGTGCAGTGTGCTCCCGTCGCATCCGAGTTTAGCACACTGGATTTATCCTGTCATGTGGTCCCCATCACACAGTGAATTACCTAGGGCAGGGATTTGCCCTATCCTTAAAAATCCTTGCTAAATATCTTTAACATATTTAGCACAGTGCTTACACATAATTAGTTATATTTTGTTCATTTGATTATCTTTCATTCATCTGTTCACATATTATCCAGTGGCTGGGACAATTAATGCTTAGGTGAATGAGTGAATGGGGTGACTTTTGATGCTCACTTCTGGTTCTTAGGAAAATAATTTAACAGCTTTGAGCTTCAGTGTTCTTTTCTGCAGTAGATAGTCTAGATGTTTTCTAATGTTTCTTCATATTTTTATATCTTATTAATTTAGGAAAGATCATTACATTTTATTAATTTGAAGGCAATATTCTAGTTGACTGGAGAGTTGAAAATCAAAGGCTTGCCAAAATTGGGTAGTAATTTCACAAAAAATGGAGTAAAGTATGATTATCTATGACTTGCAGGCATTTTAATTAATTTGTAATATTTATTAATGTTGGTTAATGTTAATAACATCATATAAACATATTAATGCAATAGATATATACTGACTATTAATGGTGAAGAGCAACACGCTGACATGAGATTAATTCTGAATTCAAGTAAAGCATCTTTCTGTATGTGGAGCACTAATATTATGACAATTAAAATGAATTTTTAATTCAAAATGTACTTATGTAGAAGAAAATTGGAGTAGAGTCCAAAGACACAAATAATATCCCTGTGGCATCAGGCCAAAACAAGCCAGGCCAGCTCCTAATTTGACTCTCAATTATCACCAAAATTAGTCAAAAAGTGTCAGTTTATAAAGTCCTCATATATTTCTGGTGACAGTTATTATTTGAGATGACAAAAGCTTTGCCCTTGGAAAAGAGTGCATATTTAGTGATTCTGAAATTGGATTTACTCTGCAATTATTTTTGCTCCAAGTGCAGTCAAACTGGAATTTTTTGCTTCATTCCCTATCTTTGTTTGTCAATGGAAATTGAATACAAACTTGTCATCTTTATTTTTTTTTACCATGCGTTTGGAATTCTATGGTGTTTTTAAATATGTGATTAAAGCAAATGCAAGTAAGTTCTACACTAAAAGCAAGTGCTGGAACCCAGCTGGCCATCCTTTGTGTGGCCTCATTAAGGAAAGTGATGCGCACCAAAGACCAAATTGAACGGCAGAGTGAGTGTCTCCAAAGTACACAACGTGATTTGGTGCGGAGCCACTGTGTGCTTCATACCCCTCCACTGCCGCCCTGGAGATGTTGTGTAACCATTTCTACTCTAAAACTTTAAGTTTGGTTTATAGTTCTGATGGGAAACATGGAATGTTTTAATTATAAATTTAAACTGTTCATCTCAAGAGATCTCAATAAATCCTAGACAAACACAATGAAGTTAGAGTTGCCTATTGCATGCACCTCTCAATCTGAGAAAGTAATTTAAGACATGTACTGCTTAGATTTTACAGAAAGAAAAACCACATTCCCAACCACAACCACTTGTATGAGGAAAGGTATCAAGCCAAATACTTTATATTTTACTTCTCCAACTTGTCACAAAGTGTTGATGAATATTTGAATGCACTTTATTACTGATAGAGACTTAGACATTCTTCAGGTAAGTGGTAGTGAAACATTTCAAGAAATACAAAGCTTTGCTTGTTAATATTGAGAGAGAAGCATAATAATTAATTAATTATTATGCCTCTCTCTCAATAATAATATTATTATGCCTCTCTCTCATAGAAAATATACTGTGCTATTATATTTTCCAATTTCTCAATATCTTTCCTCTATGTATTTTCTAAATGTGAGGGAACTGAATGATATTCAGTGCAGATGAAAAATGTGTCCGGGATCTTCTAAGTTTTCACTGACTGGGTGGGATTGGAGCTACTGTTGGAGTAGATTTAGGGGATACCATCAGGATTAAGGGCAGGATTAGGTCTAAGGCCAAGTTTAGAAGCATGGATCAGGGGTAAATTTGGGGCCAGGCTGAGGGAGATGCTCGTTTTAAAGGAGAATGTTAGGAAGGGCCAGTGTTAGGACGACATTTGGGGTTAGATTTTTTTCCAGGTAGGATATGAGTTTGTGTTTGCTTCATGTGAGGACTAAGGTTGGCATTCAGGTTGGGTTGGAGTTAGGGCTAGGGCTAAGGTTGGGGCTGGGCTAGGGCTAGATAGATTTAGGATTAAGACGAGGGCAAGGGCTATGGTTATGCTTAGGGCTATAGTTAGGGTTAGGGTTAGTGTTAGGGTTTAGAGTTTAGAGGTTAGGATTAGAGTTTAGGGTTTAGGGGTAGGGTTCAGTTTAGTTTTATGGTTTAGGGTTTAGAGCTTATGGTATAGGGTTAAGGTTAAGGGTGATGTTTTAGTGTTAAGGGTTTAGAGTTTCGGATTAGGTTTAGGGTTTTGGTTAGAATGTAGTTTATTGTTTATTTTGTAGGGTTATGGTTATTGTCAGAGGTTAGGAGTTAGAGTTAGGGTTTATGGTTAGGTTTACTGCTTAGGCTTAGGGTTAGGGTTAAGAGTGAAGGGTTTATGGTTAAGGGCTTAGGTTAGGGTTTAGTGTTTAGGATTAGGGTTAGTGATTAGGGTTAGAGTTTAGGGTTTAGGGTTAGGGTTTATTTAGTGTGTGTTGGTGTTTGTTTGTGGATGGTTTTTAAAGAGACAGCTGGTAAAACATTTACCCTTTTTATGCCTCTGTTATTGTATGATTAATTAATCAGGGTTCCCAAGCTCTGTGGCTTCCAGTAGGATTTTACCAACACCCAGCTGCAGATAATAGCAAAATTGTGAATTTAGGCTAATTATTCTCCTGGTCTCTTCTCTGTATGAGCTGTTTTCCTCATCTGACATCCTTGCTTATATGACTCTTTCTCTTTTGGAGTTCTATTACTCTTTCCCTCCTATTGTCTCTTTCATCCAGGTTTGGTAACATCTCTGATACTTCTATCCTGGGTTCCTGTAGTTCTTATTTCCCTATATTTGTATGTGCATTTGAAGATAAACCTTGAAGCTCTAGATCACCAGTATTGGACAGATTCTTTCAGCTAAATCACTGTCCAGGCTTCCTTCTTTCACTTTGTGTAGAGTAGAACACCATGCACTGGTTTCCACTGCCAGAGGTGGACACCAACTACGTGGAGGATAGCGAAGGTTATCACAATGCAGGCCACCAGGAATAGAAGTCCAAACACTTCTGCCCACCGCAACTTGGTATTGGAGTCGCCAAGGACAATACAACATAGTCAAGCACTGTATGGAACAACACTTTTACTCATATAAATAAGGGACAGAGCAAGACAGCTCCAATAGTGTGCATTGTAATTCTCAATTGCAAAGATCTGGAAACAACCCAAATGCACATCAATTCATGAGTGGATTAATAAAACGTGCTATATGTATACTGTGGAATATTACTCAGCCATAAAAAGTGGTGAACTAATACCTTTGCAACAACCTGGATGGAACTGGAGATCATCCTTCTAAGTGAAGTATCACAAGAAAGGAAAAACAAATACCACTTGTGCTAACTATTAAATTGGAACTAAATGATCAACACTCATGTGCACATATGGTAGTAAAATTCAATGGAAATTAAGCAAGTAGGAGAAGGAAGAAGGTAATCGGTAAATTCACACCTAATGGGTATGATACACACTATCTGGGTGATGGACACACTTATAACTTTGACGCAAACTGTACAAAAGTAATTCATGTAACCAAAATGTTTGTAATCCAGTAATATTTTGGAAAGAAAGTGTCCATTGGTTCCCATAGCTAGCAAGTTTCCCAGCAGCCAATGCAGGGCAATTGGCCTACATGTTCCTGTTGTGGCCCGTACGGGGACGGAGGATGAACACAGAACATAAAACACAAATGCGCAGAACACAAAGAAAAACACAGACACATGTACAAATGGTTGACTCGAGTACCAATACACTGGGTCAGTTTTATTTTTATACTCTAAAGAATTAAAGTTAGTTCCTTGTACGTAACTGCACAGGCATTGCAGCAATGGCCATAAATTCCAGAATACCCTTGGTGAAGCAGACATCCCCTGACTCAGAATCTCAAGGTGGTTGCTCTAGGCACTAGGCATAGATAAAGGACTGAGATTAGCAAGGATGGGCAAGGTGAGCCACAGGGGGAATTTCTCATCCCCAGCTTCTCTTAGGGTGACCCTCTAAGATCTTCGGCTGAACCCCAGCGGCTGTGCCTGGATTAGGTCACCCCTCCCTTGAGGGGTCTTACCCGTCATTGACTAACCAGCCATCTTATGGGGCGTACGCAGCAATCACAGGAACAATATGTTTATCGTGTGGCCTCCACACCCCCAATGCCATGGGGTGGGGCCGATCTTGCTAGTTGTGGCTTAGGTTCTTTGTTACACCTCTAGGCAACATCCTTGTTTATCACAGGGAGCCCGTCCAGAACAGATTACTTTCAAACGCTCTGGGCAGCATATGTACATTACTCACTAACTTTAATTTTTAAACTAGGAAAATATGCTAGTCCCCTACATGTGCCCCTATTGTACTGTAGTAGAAGGACACCTGCCCCTCCCCCATGGACTCTGAAACTCTGAAAGCTGGAGGTATGCCTGAGGGCCATTGACATAGATGCTTAAACAGAACAAAGGAGCATACATTGAACTTGAGACAGCAAAAGATATTCCCACACGAAGCAATGTGCCTGGCATAGGCTGTGTGGGCTCTGTCTCTTGGTGAGGAAGTGCCCCAGCCTAGGCACATTCTTATGTGGATGAGTGGGAGTTGAGACTTCCTTTACCAATACTTTATGTTTGGCTTCAATAGATTCCTTACTTTATTGTCACCTCAGTAACTAATTTAACATGGTGGTTCTTATGCATTATTTTGCTTTTATAGTGAGTTCAATTGGGAGAGTTCTTAGGACACTAATCAACAAGCTTCATTCTTGTAACATACCCAGAACATCCTGCTCATGGGATGGCACAAGACACAGGCTGAGACTATCTTAGTATCTAGTCCCTCTGGACCCAGTGATTGGTCCAGACTGACCGTGAGCCCTGAGTGGGGGCAGTCAGAGTCTTTCCCCAGGATTCTGTTAACTGCAATCTGCAGAGGAGGGGAATTTTTTTCATCTCATTGGTCTTGAGCTGTGAGAATGTGATAACAGAATTTCTGGCATCCGTTTTTCCCCCCTGCTATGGGGCAAAATCCTGTTTGCTATGGGAGAATTTGAAGCTAAGCAGAGATTAGTAAAAAATGAGAGATAGGTTGATAAGGCGAGAGAAAGATAGAGACAGAGAGAGAGGAGAGGAGAGGAGAGGAGAGGAGAGGAGAGGAGAGGAGAGGAGAAAAAAAAAGAAAAGAGAGGAGTACTTGGTGGCATCCAGTCTCCAGTTCCAATCTCTAAGATCCTAGAAGTTACATGAGTAATTTTAGCTCCTCAATTCTGTGGCAAAACCAAATACCCTTCCTATAAATTATTTTTATGCTGTATTTAGTATAAGTTTTTAATGCTTAATTTAGTGTAAGTTTTTATGCTTAATTTAGTATTAGTAAAATCTAGCACTTATGACCAAAGTGTTTTAATATACTCTTTTTTTTTTTGCTCTGGATCTGTGTAATATTCTAAACACTCTGTTTTCTTTAATATGAAGAATCCCTGTTTCTTTACATTGCCATGCTTTAACAAGTATAATTAAATTTTTTCTTTATGTATGCATGGGAAATGCCCAGGAAAAATGAGTAAATCTCCAACTGGTGGCTTTGAATTCAGGGTTATATACTATCTTCATGTGCAACAAAGAAAGAATGGGTGTTGTGGGGGGTCGGTAGTGGGGAGAGAACCAAGAAAAACACGGTAAATGAGAGTAAGGTTTGTCCAGACTTAAGTGGTGCCTTGTCCATTGATAAGAATCTCTCATGATTTAGTCATCTTTCTCTTCTTGGTACAAGAGGGAGACACCTTTACAAATGGAAGTAGGTTTCCTTTATAGACGTAAATTTCAAATTACAAAAAGGTAACTGTTACCCTGTTTTGAGAGCTTCTCCTGTGTCTGTAGTTTCTTAAAATAATCAGCTCAAAATAATCCCTATGCTGGGTTGGTCATAGTGGTTCATGCCTGAAATCCCAACACTTTGGGAGGCCAAGGCAGTAGGCTCACTTGAGGCCAGGAGTTCAAGACTAGCCTGGGCAATATAGCAAGAACCTGTCCGTACAATAAAAAAAATTAGTTGGGTGTGGTGGCGCATGCCTGTAGTCCCAGCTACTTGGGAGGCTGAGGATTGCTCCAGCCTGGGAGTTCAAGGTGGCAGGAGTCGTGATCATGACACTGCACTCAGCCTGGGTGACTGTACAAGACCCTGTCTCAAAAAAAAGAGGTATATTTTGGGGTGGTCTATTGTGGTCTTCTACAGTCATATTTTGGGGTGGCATATTTTGGTCTCTTACATTGTCTTTGAAAGGGACTGTACCATTATGCACTCTACCAGCAACGGGTGAGAGTTCCTGTGTTTGCCTCCAGCAATGGTTTGTCATGTTTGTAGAGTTTAGCAGTTTTAAAAGGTGTACCGTGGTCATTGTTCCTGTAATGTGCAATTCCCTAATGATATATGACGTCGGACGTGCTTTTGCATGATCCTTTCCATCTGTGTATCTTTGTTGAGGTGTCTGTGCAGATCTTTCCTCATTTTTAATTGGTTTATTTGTCTTCTTTTTGGTTTTTAAATGTTCTTAATATATTTCTAATATAAATTCTTCTGTAGATATGTATTTTCCAGATATTTCCTATAAGCCTGATGTTTGTGCTTTTATTTTCTGAACATGGTCTTTCACAGAGGATACATTTTTAATGTTATAACATCCATGGAATTAATTTTTTTTTACTGTGGATCAGCTTTTGGTGTGTTAAAAGTCATCACCAAATCCAAAGTCACCTTGGATTTTTTTCTAGAATTTTTATAGTTTTGCATTTTAAGTCTGAGGACTATTTTGAGTGAATTTTGTGTGGAAGCTGTAAAGTTTATGTCTACACTTATTTCCACTCATATAGTTTCTACTTAATTCTTCCGTCCCTCACCCTTTATCTAAAAGACACGGGGTGACAAGCCCCACCCCACTTTGGATTTCCAGACCCTGGCACTGAATACTCTCACCTGGGAATCTGACCAGTCCCACGGCGTGGCCAGGAGGGGGCGCTGTCCGCCTGTGAGCGCGCAGGGCCGCCGTGCCCACCCGCCAGCAGGGGAGGAGCGCCCGCGCCCTCTGACCTGAGCCCTGCGAGGCAGGAGGCGGGGCCACGGCGCCCCACGTAAGACGGGTCAGGCAGGCCGCCACGCTGTGTGGAACTGCCTGGGGTCCACGGTGTCCCTGCGTGAGGCGCAGCGCAGACGCAGCTTGGCATGAGATGGCGCGGTACCCCGTGTATGCACGAGATGGGGCTCGGCTGCCCTGCATGCCGGCGGGAAGGGCGGGACCGCAGCGTGTGCACGAGGCGGGGTGTTGCTGTGCCCCGCGTAAGAAGGTGCAGTGCCACCCTGGAAATGAGAAAATGGCAGCTGCCACTTCGAATGAGTGAAAATGGCTGCCGCCACCGCCACGCATGCACAAAATGGCTGCTGCCAACACAGCACATGCGCCAGAATGGTTACCGCCACCAACACACATGTGCAAAGTGGCCACCGCCACCAATGTGAATGCACACAATGGCCACCGCGACCACTGAGCATGTGCAAAATGGCCGTCACCACAATGGAACATGCACAAAATGGTTACCACCACCAATGCACATGCACAAAATCGCCATCACCACCAACACACATGCGCAAAAAGGCCGCCTCTACCAACACACATGCACAAAATGGCCACCGATACAGCTGAGCATTCGCAAAATGGCAACTGCCACGAACACACATGTGCAAAATGGCCAAGGCGACCACTGAGCATGTGCAAAATGGCCGCCACCACAATGGGACATGCTCAAAATGGCCACCGCCACCAACACACATGCACAAAATGGCCACCTCTATCAACGCACATGCGCAAAATGGCTACCACCACCAATGCACATAACCAAAATGGCCGTCGCCACCAATGCACATGCACAAAATGGCCACTGCAACCACTGAGCATGCCCAAAATGGCTGCCGCCAGAATGAGACATGTGCAAAATGGCCACCACCACCAACGCACATGTGCAAAATGGCCGCCGCCACCAACATGCACATGCAAAATGGCCACTGCAACCGCTGAGCATGCGCAAAATGGCCGCTGCCACAATGGGACATGCACAAAATGGCCACCACCACCAATGCACATGCGCAAAACAGCCACGGCCACCAACGTGCACCTGCAAAATGGCCACCGCAACTGCTGAGCATGTGCAAAATGGCCACCGCCCCACCAATGCGCATGTGCAAAATGGCCACCACCACAACAGAGCACGCGCAAAATGGCCATATGCACCAATGGGCATGCGCAAAATGGCTGCCGCAACAACTGGGCAGATGGAAAATGGCCACCAGCACCCCCGGATATGAGCAAAATGGCCGCTTCCACTGCAGCACATATACGAGAATGGTCTCCACCTCCGTCACGCATGCACAAAATGGCCACCGCCACCAAAGCGCATGAGCCACAAGGACCATGCCCTCTGTTGCACATGCACAAAATAGCCATCACACAACCGGAATGTAGCAAAAATGGCTGCCGCCACAGTGCATGCCCAAGAATGATTGCCACAACCATGAAAATGGCTGCCACACCACAAAAACGACCCCCACCTCCACGCATGTGCCAAAATGGTTGCCGCAGCTGAGAAATAGGAGCCCTGCTTCCGCGCATGCACCAAAATGGGCGCCGCTGTTACAAAAATGGCTGCTGCACCTTCAAAAATTGCTCCTGCCATCTTGCCTGCATGAAAATGGCTGCCACATTCACCAAAATTGCCACTGGATTTGCTAAAATGGCCCCCACTCACGAGCATGCACCAATATGACCACTACAGGAGACAATACTGTTGCTGGATATGCCAATATGGCCACTGCAGCTGCCAAAATCGGTACAGCCACTGCGCATGCACCAAAATGGCCACCACAGCCCGCAATATGGCCGCCACTGCTGCAAAAATGGCCGCCGCTGCGCATGCTCCAAAATGGCCACCAGCATGCCCAAAATGGTCACTGCAGACACGAAAATGGCCACCGAACCTCCAAAAATGGTCCCTAGCATTAAATATTCACCAAATGGCCACCGCAGCCACAAAAAAGGAGCCCAGTCGCTGCGCGTGCGCCAAAATGGCCGCTGCAAACCCCAATATTCCCATGCCCTCCGCATATGTGCCAAAATGGCCACCATAGACACCAAAATGGTCACCAAAACTCTAAAAATGTTCCCCGCAGCCACGCATGCGCCAAAATGGCTGCAGAAGCTTTATAACTCTCCTCCGTCACTGCCCGTGTGCAAAAGTGGTCTACTAAGCTCTGAAAATGGAGCCAGTCACCACGCATGCGCCAACATAGCCACCAAAAATCCAAAAATGTCCTCTGCAGCTGCGCATGCACTAAAATAGCTTACACAGCCGTGAAAATGCCCACTGCAGCTCCAACAATGGTCCCTGAGCCGTGTGTGCGCCCAAATGGCAGCTACAGCCATGGAAATGGCCGCTGAAATTCTCAAAGTGTCCCTGACGGCCGCGCATGCACCAAATTGGGCACCGAAGCTTCGAAAATGGCCCCCATAACCGTGCATGTGCCATAATGGCTTCCGCAGCTGCCCAAATGGCCACTGCAACTTCGAAAATAACTCCAGCCACAGTAAAAGCGCCAAAATGGTCACCACAACTGTGAAAAGGACGACTGCTCCCGCACATACACAAAAGTGGCCATCGGAGCTTCAAAAATGGCCCCCACTCCACATGCACCATAAGGGCCTCTGCGAATCCCAAAATGTCCTTCGCAGCCACACATGTTCCAAAGTTGCCCCTGTCACAACGCATGCTCCAAAATGACTGCCACAGCCATGATAATGTCCCCAGCAACCGCGCATGTGCCAGAATGTCCTCCACAGCTGGGGAAATGTCCCCCACGATCGCACATGAGCAAAAATGGCTGCTGCAGCTCCGAAAATGTCCCCCGTCACTATACTTACATCAAATGTCCCCTGCAGCCACCAAAACTACCATCCCTGCCCCACATGCTCCTTAATGGCTGTCACAGCCCCAAAATGTCCTTTTGACTCTGAAAATTGCCCCCGCCTCCGAGCATGAGCCAAAATGACGGCGGAAGGCTGCAAAATGACTCTCACAATTCCAAAAATCGAGCTTTCCACCATGCATTCACCAAAATGGCCATGGAAGCTCTGAAAATGCCCCACATCAAGACGCATGCACTAAAATGGCCACCGCAGTTCTGAAAATGGCCCCCACTTCTATGCATGTGCAAAAATGACCTTCTCAGGGGAGAAAATAACCACCGCTGCCATGTAAGTACCAAAATGGCCGTTGCAGGTGCAAAAACGGCAACCAAAGCATTGAAAATGGGCCTGCTGCTGCTGTCGACCTGTGTGGATCATCGTGTGGCTGCCATGGCCTCTGTGAGATGGCGTGGAGCCAGTGGGACAAGCATCAGGTGGTTAGGTTTCCCGATGGGATCAATGTTAGGGCTAGACTGAGGGATAGGTTGTGGGTGAGGTTGAGGGTGTGGGAATACCTAGGTTAGAGTCGGCGTCAGGGGGTGAGATTGATATAGGTAAGAGTTAGTAGTGAGGGTTGGTGGTTAGCGTTACGGTTAGGGTGAGGGTTAGGGGGAGGGGGAGGGATAGGGTGTGAGTTAGGGGAAGGGTGAGGGTGAGGTTGAGGGTTAGGGTTACAGTGAGGGTGAGGGTTAGGTTTAGGGTGAGGGTGAGGGTGAGGGTGAACGTGAGGGTTAGGGTTACGCTGAGGGTTACGGTGAGGGTTAGGGTCAGGGTTAGGGAGAGAGTGAGGGTTGGGGTTAGGGTGAGGGTTAGGGTGATGGTGAGGGTTAGGGAGAGAGTGAGGGTTAGGGTTAGGGTGAGGGTTAGGGTTAGGGTTAGGGTGATGGTGAGGGTGAGGGATAGGGTGAGGCTTAGGGTTAGGGTTAGGGTTAGGGTTAGGGTGAGGGTTAGGGTTAGTGTGAGGGTGAGGGTTAGGGGTTATGGTTAGGGTTAGGTTTAGGGTGAGGGTTAGGGTTTGGGGTTTTTAGGGTTAGGGTTAAGGGTTAGGGTTAGTGTTAGGGTTGGGGTTAGGGGTTAGGGTTAGGGTTAAAGTTAGGGTTAGTAGTTAGGGTTAGGGTCAGGGTTAGGGTTAGGGTCAGGGTGAGGGTTAGGATAAGGGTTAGGGTTAGGGTTAGGTTCAGGGTTAGGTTTAGGGTTAGGGTGAGTGCCAGGGTCAGGATCAGGGTCAGGGTCAGGTTTAGGGTCAGGGTCAGGGTCAGGGTCAGTGTCAGGGTCAGGGTCAGGGTCAGGGTCAGGGTCAGGGTCAGGGTCAGGGTCAGGGTCAGGGTCAGGGTCAGGGTCTGGGTTAGTTTTAGGGTCAGGGTCAGGGTCAGGGTCAGGGTTAGGGGTTAGGGTTAGGGTTAGGGTTAGGGTTAGGGTTAGGGTTAGGGTTAGGGT
>NW_017968523.1:1202308-1212776 GCF_000165445.2 Microcebus murinus
CAAAAACCGCTGACCCTGACCTGACCCTGACCATAACCCTAAACCCTGGACCCTGGACCTTTAACGCCGAACTGTAACCTTAACCCTTAACTAACCCATAATGGCTGACCCCTAACCTAAACCCTAACTCTAACCCGACCACTAACCCTGAACCTAACCCTGACAACGGACCCTAACCCTGACTCTAAATCTACGCCTACACTGTTGACCCATAACCCTAACACCTGATCGCCTTGACCTAGAGCCCTGACCCAAACCCTGACCCTCACCAAACCTGACCCATGAACCCTGATGCTGACACCTAACCCTAACACTGACCCTGAACCTCCACCTAACCCTCACCGTCATCCCATAACCCTAACCGTCTCCCTAAGCCTCACCCTCACCCTAACCTAACATAACCCTTAAACCTAACTACCTAACCCTACAAACACCTAGCCCTAAACCTAACCCTGCGGCATAACACTAACCGCTCACCCTCACCTCACCATCACCCAACTTCTAACCTCACCCTAACCCTAATCCTAACCTACCCCTAACCCTCAACCCTGCCCGTCTACCAGGAAGTGAGTGTGTGGGACACAGCCAGTTTCAACAGCCGCCCTGCCTGCCCATTATCCCGATGGGTGAGTTGCACAGCCAGTTCCAAACAGCACCCGCCTGCCCATCTCCCCTGGGGTTCGGGTTGAGTTTAAGGTCAGGGTTAGGGTGGAGTTGGGGTTAGCGTTGCGGTTAGGGTTATGGTTAGGGTTATGTTTAAGTGTTGGTTTTAGGGTTATGGTTAGAGTTAGGGTTAAGGCTGTGTCCACTCACTCTCAGGAGACGGATAGGCAGGGCGGTGTGTGGAACTAGCTGTGTCCTCCCACTCACGCGAGACAGGCAAGCACAGTGCCTTGTGCAATTGGCTGTGTCCTGTCACCCTTTGAAGACGGGCAGTCATGGTGCTATGTGGAACAGGCTGTGTCCACTCACTCAGGAGAGATGGACAGGCAGCTCGCTATGTGGAACTGGCTGTGTCAACTCCCCCAGGGGGAGTCAGGTTAGGGTTAGGGTTACGATTAGGGTTAGGGTCAGGGTTGGGGTTAGGGTTAGGGTCTCGATCAGTGTCAGGGTCAGTGTTAGGGTCCGCGTCATGGTCAGGGTTAGGGTTAGGGTCAGGGTCATTATCAGGGTCAAGTTCAGGGTTAGGGTTAGGGTTAGTGTTAGGGTTAGGGTTAGGGTCAGCGTTAGGGTAAGGGTCAGGTTTAGAGTTAGGGGTTAGGTTTAGGGTCAGGGTTAGGGGTTAGGGTAAGGTTAGGGTTAGGGTTAGGGTTAAGGTCAGGGTCAGTGTTAGGATTATGTTTATGGTTAGGGTTAGGGTTAGGATTAGGTTTAGGGACAGGGTCAGGGTCACTGTTAGGGTAAGGGTTAGGGTAGAGGTTAGGGTTAGGGTTGGGGTTAGGATTAGGGTTTTGGTTAGCGTTAGGGTTGGGCTTATGGTTAGGGTTAGGGTTAGAGTTGGGGTTAGGGAGGGTTAGGGTTTAGGTTAGGGTTTGGGTTTGGGTTGGGGTTAGGGTTAGGGTTAGGTCAGGGACAGGGTCGGGGTCAGGGTCAGGGTTAGGGTTAGGGTCGAGGTTAGGGTTAGTGTTGGGGTTAGGATTAGGGTTGCGGTTAGGGTGAGAGCTAGGTTTGGGGTGGGTCTAGGGTTTGCTTTGTGGTTAGGGTTAGTGTTGGACTTAAGGTTAGGGTTAGGGTTAGTATTGGGGTTAGGGAGGGTTAGGGTTAAAGTTATGGTTAGGGTTTGGGTTGGGGTTGGGGTTAGGGTTAGGGTAGGTGTTAGGGTTAGGATTAGGGTTGCGGTTAGGGAGGGGGTTAGGGTTACTGTTAGAGTTAGGGTTTGGGTTAGCGTTAGGGTTAGTGTTAGGGTTAAGCTTGGGGTTAGGGTTTAGTTTCGGGGTAGGGTCGGGATTATGTTTAGAGTTAAAGTTAGGGTTAGGGTTAGGATCAGGGTCAGGGTCAGTGTTACTGTCAGGATTAGGGTCGAGGTTAGGGTTAGGGTTGGGGTTAGTGTTAGGGTTCGGGTTAGGGTTAGGGTTAGGATTAGGGTTGGGTTTAGGGAGGGTTTAGGGTTACTGTTACATTTGGGGTTGGGGTTAGGGTTAGGGTTAGTGTTAGGGTGAGGTTCAGGGTCAGTGTTAGGGTTAGGGTCAGCATCAGGGTTAGGGTCAGGGTTTGGTGAGGGTCAGGGTTTGGGTCAGGGTCTAGGTCAAGGTCAGATCAGGGTTAGGGTTAGGGTCAGTGTTAGGGTTAGATTTAGGGTCAGGGTTAGGGTCGTTGTCAGGGTTAGGTTCAGGGTTAGTGTCAGGGTTAGAGTTAGGGTTTAGGTTTAGGGTCAGCATTAGGGGTTAGTGTAGGGTTAAGGTTACAGTTCGGGTTAAGGTCAGGGTCAGGGTTAGGGTTATGGTCAGGGTCAGGGTCAGGGTCAGGGTTTTGGTTAGGGTTGGGGTTAGGGTTAGGGTTGGTGTTAGGGTCAGGGTTATGGTTGGGGTTGGGGTTGGGGTTAGGGTTGGGGTTAGGGTTAGGGTTGGGGTTAAGGTTAGGGTTAGGGTTAAGGTTGGGGTTAGGGAGGATGTTAGGGTTAGAGTTAGCGTTAGGGTTGGGGTTAGGGGTAGTGTTGGGGTTAGGGTTAGGGTTGGGGTTCGGGTTAGCTTTAGGGGTTAGGGTAAGGTTAGGGTTAGGGTTAGGGTTAAGGTCAGGGTCAGTGTTAGGGTTATAGTTAGGTTTATGGTTAGGGTTAGGGTTATGGTTGTGGTTAGTATTAGTGTTGGGTTTAGGGTCAGAGTTACGGGTGGGGTTGGGGTTAGGGTTGGGGTCGGGGTTAGGGTTAGGGTTAGGGTTGCTGTTAGGGTTAGGGTTGGGGTTAGGATTAGAGGGTTGGGGTTGGTGTTAGGGTTGGTGTTGGGTTTAGAGTTAGTGTTAGCTTCAGACTTAGGGTCATGGTCTGGGTCAGGGTTAGTGTTAAGGTCGGGGTTAGGGTTAGGGTTGGTGGTAGGGTTAGGGTTTGGGTAGGTGTTAGGGTTAGGATTAGTGTTTGGTTTAGGGTGGCGGTTAGGTTTACTTTTAGAGTTAGGGTTGGGGTTAGCGTTATGTTTAGGGTTGAGGGTTAGGATTAGGGTTAGGGTGAGGATGAGGGTGAGTGTTAGTGTTATGGTTAGGTTTAGGGTTAGGGGTTAGTGTAGGGGTCGGGTTAGGGTTAGGGTTAAGGGTTAGGGTTAGGATTATGGTGAGGGTGAGGCTTAGGGTGAGGGTTAGGGTTTGGGTGAAGTTGAGGGTTAGAGTGAGGTTCAGGGTCAGAGTTAGGGTTAGGTTCATTGTCAGGGTTAGTGTCAGGGCCGGATGAGGGTCTGGGTTAGGGTAAGGGTCTTGGTCATGGTCAGAATAGGGTTAGGGTTAGGGTCAGTGTTAGGGTTAGATTTAAGATCAGGTTTAGGGTCAGGGTCTGGGTTAGGTTCAGGGTTATTGTCAGGAAAAGAGTTAGGGTTTAGGTTTAGGGTCAGTGTTAGGGGTTAGCGTAGGGTTAAGGTTACGGTTCAGTTTAAGGTCAGGGTCATGGTTAGGGTTAGGGTCAGGGTCAGGGTCAGGGTCAGGGGCAGGGTCAGTGTTAAGGTGAGGGTTAGGGGCTGGTTTTAGGTTAGGGTTGGGGTTAGGGTTAGTGTTGGTGTTAGGGTCAGGCTTATGGTTGTGGCTGAGGTTAGGGTTGGGGTTGTGGTTAGGGTTAGGTTTGGGGTTAAGGTTAGGGTTAGGGTTAAGGTTGGGGTTACAAAGGGGGTTAGGGTTAGAGTTAGGGTTAGGGTTGCAGTTAGGGCTAGTGTTGGGGTTATGGTTAGGGTTGGGGTTGGGGTTTGGGTTAGGGTTAGCCTTGGTGTTAGGTTTAGGGTTAGGGTTTGGGTTATGGTTAGGATTAGGTTTGGGGTTAGGGTTAGGTTTAGGGTTAGGGTTAGGGTTACGGTCAGGGTCAGGGTCAGCGTTAGGTTTATGGTCGTGTTTAGGGTTAGTGTTGGGGTTAGGTTTAGGGTTGGGCTTAGGTTTAGGGTTAGGGTTAGGGTTGGGTTTAGGGTTAGGGTTAGGGTTGGGGTTAGTATTAGGGTTAGGGTTAAGGTTTAGGGTTAGGGTTAGGGTTGCTGTTAGGTTCACAGTTAGGGTTGGGTTTCGGGTTAGCATTAGGGTTGGGGTTAGTGTTAGGTTTACTGTTGAGTTAGGGTCAAGGTCAGGGTCAGTCTCAGTGTTAGGGTTAGGGTTGGGATTAGGATTAGGGTTCAGGTTTGGGTTAGGTTTGGGGTTAGGATCAGGGATAAATTTCAAGTTCGGGTTAGGGTTGGGGTGAGGATAGGGTTAGGGTCTGGGTCAGTGTTAGGGTGAGGTTTAGGGTCGAGGTTAGGTTTAGGCTTGGGGTTCGGATTAGGGTTGGGGTTAGGGTGAGAGTTAGGGTTGGGGTTGTGGTTGGGGTTAACTTTGGGGTTACGGTTAGGTTTAGGGTTAGGGTTAGAATTAGAATTAGGGTTAGGGAGGGATTTAGGGTTAGGCTTAGGGTTAGGGTTGGGGTCAGGGTCAGGTTTAGTGTTGGAGTTGGGTTTAGGTTTTCGGTTGGTGTTAGGGTTAGGGTTGAGGTTAGGGTTACGTTCAGGGTTATGGTTAGGGTTAGGGTTAGGGTAAGGGTTGGGGTTAGGGAGGGTAGGGTTAGGTTTAGGGTTAGGGTTAGGGTTAAGGTTAGTGTTAGGGTTAAGTTTCGGTTGAGAGTAAGGGTGAGTGTGAGGGTGAGAGTCAGTGTTAGGGTTAGGTTTAGGGTTAGGGTTAGGGTTAGGGTCAGGTTTAGGGGTTAGGGTAGGGTTAGGGTTTGGGTTAGGGTTAGAGTCAGGTTTAAGGTTTAGAGTAGTGTTAGGGTTAGGGTTAGGATTGGGGTTAGGTTTAGGGTTAGTGTTGGGCTTAGGATTAGGTTTAGGTTTGGGGTTTGGGTCAGGGTTATGGTTGGGGTTAGGGTTAGGTTTAGGTTTAGGTTTAGGTTTAGGGTCAGGGTCAGGGTAGGATAAGTGTCAGGCTCAGGGTTAAGGTTAAGGTTAGGGTCAGGTTTAGGGTTGGAGTTGGGGTTAGGCTTGGGGTTGGGGTTAGGGTTAGACTTGGGCTTAGCGTTAGGGATAGTGTTAGGGTTTGGTTCAGGTTTAGGCTTAGGGTTGGGGTTAGGCTCAGGATAGGTATGGAGTTGGCGTTATGGTTGGGGTTGGGGTTAGGGTTACGGTTAGGGGTTAGGGTAAGGTTAGGGTTAGGGTTAGGTTTAAGATCAGGGTCAGTGTTAGGGTTACGGTTAGGGTTAGGGTTAGTATTAGGGTTGCGTGTACTATTAGGGTTAGGGTTAGGGTGAGAGTTACGGTTGGGTTTGCGGTTAGGGTTGGGGTCCGGTTTAGGGTTAAGGTTAGGTTTAGGGTTAGGGTTGCGGTTAGGGTTAGGGTTGGGAGTAGGATGAGAGTTAGGGTTGGGGTTGGGGTTAGGGTTGAGGTTGGGTTTAGGGTTAGAGTTAGGTTCAGGGACAGGGTCAGTGTGAGGGTGAGGGTTAGGGTTAGTGTCAGGGTTAGGGTTATGGTTGGCATTAGGGTTAGGGTTAGGATAGGTGTTAGAGTTAGGATTAGGGTTCAGGTTAGGGAGGGGGTTAGGGTTAATTGTAGAGTTAGAGTTGGGATTAGCGTTATGGTTAGGGTTAGGGTTAGGCTTGGGCATAGGGTTAGGGTTAGGGTTAGGGTTGTGGTTAGGGTTAGGGTTGGGGTTAGGGTTAGGGTTCGTGTTAAGGGTTGGGGTTAGGGTTAGGGTTAGGCTTAAGGTTAAGTGTTAGGGTTAGGTTTAGAATTAGGGTTAGGGTTAGGGTTAGGATTAGGGTCTTGGTTAGGGTTAGGGTTTGGTTTAGAGTTATGGTTGGGGTTAGTGTCAGGATAGGTATGGAGTTCGCGTTACGGTTGTGGTTGTGGTTAGGGTTAGTGATGAGGTTGTGGTTAGGGTTACGGTTGGATTTAAGGAGGGGGTTAGATTTAGGGTTAGGGTTGAGGTTAGGGTTAGGGTTATGGTTGGGGTTGGGGTTAGGGTTAGTGTTAGGGTTAGGGTTGGTGTTAAGGTCATGGTTAGGGTTGGGTTTTGGGTTAGGGTTGAGGTTGGGTTTAGGGTTAGGGTTGGTGTTAGCGTTAGGGTTAGAGTTAGGGTTAGGGTAGGGCTTAGGGTTAGGGTTAGGGTTGGGGTTATGGTTAGGGTTGGGCTTAGGGTTAGGGTTAGGGTTAGGGTTGGATTTAGGTTTAGGGTTAGGGTTAGGTTTGGGTTAGGGTCAGGGTCAAAGTCTCGGTCAGGCTCAGGGTTAGGGTTAGGTTCGGGGTTAGGGTTAGGGTTCAGGTTTGGGTTTGGGTCGGAGTTAGGTCAGGGATAGGGTTGGAGTTGGGGTTAGGGTTGGGTTTCGGGTTAGGGTTAGCGCCAGGCTTAGGGTTAGGGTTAGGTTTGGGGTTAGGGAGTGTGTTAGGGTTAGGTTAAGAGTAAGTATTGGGATTACGTTTTGGGTTAGGTTTAGTGTTGGGGTAGGCTTAGGGTTAGGCTTGGGTTTAGGGTTAGGGTTAGGGTTGGGTTTAGGGTTAGTGTTAGGGTTAGGGTCAGGGTTAGGTTCACGATCAGTTACAGGGTCAGTGTTAGGTTCAGGGTCATGTTCAGGGTTAGGGTTATGATCAGGGTCATTGTCAGGGTCTATGTCGGGGATAGGGTTAGGTTCAGTGGTAGGGTTAGGGTTATGGTCAGTGTTAGGGTAAGGGTCAGGTTTAGGATCTGGGTTAGAGTTAGGGGTTAGGTTTAGGGTCAGGGTTAGGGGTTAGGATAAGGTTTGGGTTAGGGTTATGGTTAAGGTCAGGGTCAGTGTTAGGGTTACGGCTAGGGTTAGGGTTATGGGTTAGGGTTAGGGTTAAGGGTTAGGGTTAGGATTATGGTGAGGGTGAGGCTTAGGGTGAGGGTTAGGGTTTGGGTGAAGTTGAGGGTTAGAGTGAGGTTCAGGGTCAGAGTTAGGGTTAGGTTCATTGTCAGGGTTAGTGTCAGGGCCGGATGAGGGTCTGGGTTAGGGTAAGGGTCTTGGTCATGGTCAGAATAGGGTTAGGGTTAGCGTCAGTGTTAGGGTTAGATTTAAGATCAGGTTTAGGTCAGGGTCTGGGTTAGGTTCAGGGTTATTGTCAGGAAAAGAGTTAGGGTTTAGGTTTAGGGTCAGTGTTAGGGGTTAGGGTAGGGTTAAGGTTACGGTTCAGTTTAAGGTCAGGGTCATGGTTAGGGTTAGGGTCAGGGTCAGGGTCAGGGTCAGGGTCAGGGTCAGTGTTAAGGTGAGGGTTAGGGGCTGGTTTTAGGTTAGGGTTGGGGTTAGGGTTAGTGTTGGTGTTAGGGTCAGGCTTATGGTTGGGGCTGAGGTTAGGGTTGGGGTTGTGGTTAGGGTTAGGTTTGGGGTTAGGGTTAGGTTTAGGGTTAGGGTTAGGGTTAGTGTTACGGTCAGGGTCAGGGTCAGCGTTAGGTTTATGGTCGTGTTTAGGGTTAGTGTTGGGATTATGGTTAGGGTTGGGCTTAGGTTTAGGGTTAGGGTTAGGGTTGGGTTTAGGGTTAGGGTTAGGGTTGGGGTTAGGTTTAGGGTTAGGGTTAAGGTTTAGGGTTAGGGTTAGGGTTGCTGTTAGGTTCACAGTTAGGGTTGGGTTTCGGGTTAGCATTAGGGTTTGGGTTAGTGTTAGGTTTAGTGTTGAGTTAGGGTCAAGGTCAAGGTCAGGGTCGGTCTCAGTGTTAGGGTTAGGGTTGGGATTAGGATTAGGGTTCAGGTTTGGGTTAGGTTTGGGGTTAGGATCAGGGATAAGTTTAAAGTTCGGGTTAGGGTTGGGGTGAGGATAGGGTTAGGGTCTGGGTCAGTGTTAGGGTGAGGGTTAGGGTCGAGGTTAGGTTTAGGCTTGGGGTTCGGATTAGGGTTGGGGTTAGGGTGAGAGTTAGGGTTGGGGTTGGGGTTAGGGTTAACTTTGGGGTTACGGTTAGGTTTAGGGTTAGGGTTAGAATTAGAATTAGGGTTAGGGAGGGATTTAGGGTTAGGCTTAGGGTTAGGGTTGGGGTCAGGGTCAGGTTTAGTGTTGGAGTTGGGTTTAGGTTTTCGGTTGGTGTTAGGGTTAGGGTTGAGGTTAGGGTTACGTTCAGGGTTATGGTTATGGTTAGGGTTAGGGTAAGGGTTGGGGTTAGGGAGGGTAGGGTTAGGTTTAGGGTTAGGGTTAGGGTTAAGGTTAGGGTTAGGATTAAGTTTCGGTTGAGGGTAAGGGTGAGTGTGAGGGTGAGAGTCAGTGTTAGGGTTAGGTTTAGGGTTAGGGTTAGGGTCAGGTTTAGGGGTTAAGGTAGGGTTAGGGTTTGGGTTAGGGTTAGAGTCAGGTTTAAGGTTTAGAGTAGTGTTAGGGTTAGGGTTAGGATTTGGGTTAGGTTTAGGGTTAGTGTTGGGATTAGGATTAGGTTTAGGTTTGGGGTTTGGGTCAGGGTTATGGTTGGGGTTAGGGTTAGGTTTAGGTTTAGGTTTAGGTTTAGGGTCAGGGTCAGGGTAGGTTAAGTGTCAGGCTCAGGGTTAAGGTTAAGGTTAGGGTCAGGTTTAGGGTTGGAGTTGGGGTTAGGGTTAGGGTTGGGGTTAGGTTTAGACTTGGGCTTAGCGTTAGGGATAGTGTTAGGGTTAGGTTCAGGGTCAGGGTCTGGGTTAGTGTTAGGGTTAGGGTTAGGGTGATGGTGAGGGTTAGTGTTAGGGTTAGGTTTAGGGTTAGGGTTAGGGTTAGGGGCAGGGTTAAGGGTTATGGTTTGGTTAGGGTTATGGTTAGGGTTAGTTTCGTGGTTAGGGTCAGGGTTAGGTTTGGGGTTAGAGTTAGGGTTAGGCCTGGGGTTAGGGTTAGAGTTAGGGTTAGCGTCATCGTCAGGGTCAGGCTCAGGGTTAGGGTTAGGCTCGGGGTTAGGTTTAGGTTTGGGGTAAGTGTTAATGTTGCGGTTAGGGTCAGGGTAATGGTTGGAGTTGGGGTTAGGGTTGTGGTTGGGGTTAGGGTTAGCGTTGGGGTTAGAGTTAGGTTTAGGTTTGGGGTTAGGGTCAGGGTTAGGGTTGGAGTTGAGGTTTGGTTTGGTGTTGGGGTTAGGGTTAGGGTTAGGTTAGGGTTAGGGTTTTGGTTAGTTTTAGGGTTAGTGTTAGGATTGGAGTTGGTGTTAGGATTTGGTTTGGGGTTAGGGTTATGGTAGGTGTTAGGGTTATAATTAGGATTGGGATTAGGGAGGAGGTTAGGGTTACTATTTGAGTTAGGTTTGGGGTTAGGGTTAGGGTTAGGGTTAGGGTTAGGCTTGAAGATAGGGTTAGGATTTGAGTTGGAGTTAGGTTTAGGGTTAGGGTTAAGGGTTACGCTTAGATTTACAATTAGGGTTAGGGTTAGGGTTGGGGTTAGGGTTAGGGTTGGGTTTAGGGTTAGGGTTGTGGTTAGGGTTAGGGTTAGGGTTGGGGTTAGGGTTAGGGTTAGGCTTGGGATTAGGATTAGGTTTAGGTTTGGGTTTAGGGTCAGGGTTAGGGTTAGGTTTAGGTTTACTTTTAGTTTTAGTGTCAGGGTCAGGGTCAGGATAAGTGTCTGCCTCAGGGTTAAGGTTAGAGTTAGAGTTAGGCTTAGGGTTGGTGTTAGGGTTGGGGTTGGTTTAGGGTCAGGTTTAGTGTATGTTAGGGTTAGGGTTAGGGTCAGGTTTATGGATTAGGTAGGGTTAGGGTTACAGATAGGGTTAGTGTTGTGGTTAGGGTCAGGGTTAGATTTGGGGTTAGCGTTAGGCTTGGGTTTAGGGTTAGAGTTAGGGTTAACGTCATGGTCAGGGTTAGGCTCAGGGTTAGGGTTAGGTTCGGGGTTAGGTTTAGGTTTCGTGTAAGGGTTAAGGTTGGGGTTACGGTAGCGTAAGGGTTGGAGTTGGGGTTAGGGTTGGGGTTGGTGTTAGAGTTTATGTTGGGGTTAGTGTTATGGTTAGGGTTGAGGTTAGGGAGGGTTACAGTTAGGGTTAGGGTTAATGTTGGGGTTAGGGTTAGGGTTGGGTTTAGGGGGGCTTTAGGGTTAGGGTTAGGGTTAGGATTAGGGTTTGGGTTAGGGTTAGGGTTAGGGTTAGGGTTAGGGTTAAGGGTTAGGGTTAGACTTAGAATTAAGGTTAGGTTTAGGGTTGGGGTTAGGGAGGGTTTTAGGTTTAGGGTTAGGCTTAGGTTTAGGGTTGGGTTAGGGTTATGGTTAGGGTTAGGGTTGGGGTTAGGGTTAGTGTTAGGGTGAGGATGAGGTTTACTGTTAGGGTTAGGTTTAGGGTTATGGGTTAGGGTAGCTTTAGGCTTAGGGGTAGAGTTAGGGTTACAGTTGGGTTAGGGTTAGGGTTGAGTTTAGGGTTAGGGTTAGGATTAGGGTTTCGGTTAGGGTTAGGGTTA
>NW_017968523.1:1247403-1264426 GCF_000165445.2 Microcebus murinus
CCTACCTAACCCTTACTTCTAACCTCTAACCTTACTTCTAACTTCCGAACACTGACCCCTTAACTCGAGGGCTTTGACCTTTGACCCTGACACTGATGACAAAACGCTAATCCCCATAAACCCTGCCCTGACTTTGAAGCATACATCATGACCTGGGACCATTGACCTTGACACTTGACTCCCTGACCTTGATTGAAACACTATCCCTACCACCTAACCCTGATACCCTACTCTGCATTGAACCTTTACCCTAACCTTAAACCATTTAACACTTTCCTCAACATGTAACCCTACTAACCCTAATACCATTATCTCGCCAAACGTCCTAGTTGTACGCAGACCTGACCCCCTTGCTTTGGTACCTTGAGTGCTTACCGCAGACCTAACGCTAACCATGGACGCCGGACCCGCTGACTTTGAACCCGGAAACCAGTGACTTTACCCTGACTTGAAGCTGTACCTGACCTTGAACCCCTGACCCAAACCTAACCCCTAACCTAACTCTAGTGATCTAGAACCTTTAGCTCTGCAATCTAACCTTTACTCCTAACCTTATACCATTACCGCTAACCGTTAACCTCAATCCTAACCCTAATTCTATACCTATTCTATTTTACTTCCGAATCACCCAGACCCACTGACCTGGTTTGTATCTCTTTGACCTCTTATGCCCTGACTGCCTACCTAACCCTTACTTCTAACCTCTAACCTTACTTCTAACTTCCGAACACTGACCCCTTAACTCGAGGGCTTTGACCTTTGACCCTGACACTGATGACAAAACGCTAATCCCCATAAACCCTGCCCTGACTTTGAAGCATACATCATGACCTGGGACCATTGACCTTGACACTTGACTCCCTGACCTTGATTGAAACACTATCCCTACCACCTAACCCTGATACCCTACTCTGCATTGAACCTTTACCCTAACCTTAAACCATTTAACACTTTCCTCAACATGTAACCCTACTAACCCTAATACCATTATCTCGCCAAACGTCCTAGTTGTACGCAGACCTGACCCCCTTGCTTTGGTACCTTGAGTGCTTACCGCAGACCTAACGCTAACCATGGACGCCGGACCCGCTGACTTTGAACCCGGAAACCAGTGACTTTACCCTGACTTGAAGCTGTACCTGACCTTGAACCCCTGACCCAAACCTAACCCCTAACCTAACTCTAGTGATCTAGAACCTTTAGCTCTGCAATCTAACCTTTACTCCTAACCTTATACCATTACCGCTAACCGTTAACCTCAATCCTAACCCTAATTCTATACCTATTCTATTTTACTTCCGAATCACCCAGACCCACTGACCTGGTTTGTATCTCTTTGACCTCTTATGCCCTGACTGGGTCTGGGTCAGTGTTTGAGTTGCCGTAAGGTTAGGTTTAGGGATCAAGTTAGGGTAGGGTTACGGTTAGGATTATGGTTAAGGTAGGGTAAAGTTCAAATGCAGAGCTAGGGTTAGGGATAGAGTTAGGGTAAGGGTTAGGTTCAGGGTCAAGGTCTGGGTCAGCCTCAAGGTCAGCGTCAGGGTCATGGTTACGGTCAAGGTCAGGATCACGGTCATGGTTAGCGTTAGGGTCAGGATCATGGTCAAGGTCTAACACAGGGTCAGGGTCAGTGTTCGGGTTAGAATAAGGTTAGAGTTATGGTTAGGGTAGGGTTACGGTTATGGTTATGGTTAAGGTTAGTGTAAGGGTTAAATGCAGACCTAGGGTTAAGGTTACAGTTAGTGTTAGGGTTAGGTTTAGGGTCAGGGTCAGCGTCAAGGTCATGGTCAGTGTCATGGTTACATTCAAGGTCATGGTCAGGGTCATGGTTAGCGTTAGGGTCTGGGTCAGGGTCAAGGTCAAAGACAGGGTCAGGGTCAGTGTTCGGGTTAGAGTAAGGTTCGAGTTAGGGTTAGGGTTAGGGTAGGTTTACGGTTAGCGTTATGGTTAAGGTTAGCGTAAGGGTTAAATGCAAACCTTGGGTTAGAGTTACAGTTATGGTTAGGTTTAGGTTTCGGGTCAGGGTCAATGTCAGGGTCAGCCTCAAGGTCAGTGTCAGGGTCATGGTTACGTTCAAGGTCATGATCAGCGTCAAAATTAGCGCTAGGTTGGGGTCAGAGTCAAGGTCGAAGCCAGGGTCATGGTCAGTGTTCGGGTTAGAGTAAGGTTAGGGTTAGGTTTAGGGTTAGGGTAGGATTACTGTTAGGGTTTTGGTTATGGTTAGGGTAAGGGTTAAATGTAGAGCTTGGGTTAGGGTTAAACTTAGGGTTAGCGTTATGATCTGGGTCAAGGTCAGGGTTGGGGTCATGGTTACATTCAAGGTCAGGGTCACGGTCACGGTCAAACCAGGTTCAGGGTCAGTGTTCTGGTTAGAGTAAGGTTAGAGTTAGGGTTAGGGTAGGGTTTCGGTTAGCGGTATGGTTAAGGTTAGGGTAAGGGTTAAATGCAGAGCTAGGGTTAGGGTTAGAGTTAGGGTTAGGGTTAGGTTTGGGGTCAGGGTCAATGTCAGGGTCAGCTTCAAGGTCAGGGTCAGGGTCATGGTTACGGTCAAGGTCAGGGTCAGGGTCAGGGTCATTGTTAGTGTTAGGGTCTGGGTAAGACTCAAGGTTAAAGCAAGGGTCAGGGTCTGTGTTTGGGTTTGAGTAATGTTAGGGTTAGGGTAGGGTTACTGTTAGGGTTATGGTTAAGGTTAGGGTAAGGGTTCAATGCAGAGCTAAGTTTAGGGTTAGAGTTAGTGTCAGTGTCACGGTCAAGGTCAGGGTCAGCGTAAAGTTCCGGGTCAGGGTCATGGGTATGGTCAAGGTCAGGATCAGTGTTTTTGTTAGCGTTTGGGTCTGGGCAAGGGTCAAGGTCAAAGCCTGGGTTAGGGTGAGTGTTCGGGTTAGAGTAAGGTTAGAGTTAGGGTAAGGGTTAGGGTAGGGTTATTGTTAAGGTTACGGTAAGGGTTAAATGCAGAGCTAAGATTAGGGTTAGAGTTAGGGTTAGGGTTAGAGTCACGGTCAAGGACAGGGTCAGCGTCAAGGTCAGGGTCCGGGTCATGGTTAAGGTCAAGGTCAGGATCAGGGTCATGGTTAGCTTTAGGGTCTGGGTCAGGGTCAAGGTCAAAACCTGGGTCAGGGTCAGTGTTCGAGTTAGAGTAAGGTTAGGGTTAGGGATCGATTTAGGTTAGGGTTATGATTAAGGTAGAGTAAAGCTCAAATGCAGAGCTAGAGTTAGGGATAGATTTAGCGTTAGGGTTAGGGTCAGTGTCAAGGTCTGGGTGAGCGTCAAGTTCAGGGTCAGGGTCGTGGTTACGGTCAAGGTCAGGATGATGGTCATGGTTAGCATTAGGGTCAGGGTCAGGTTCAAGGTCAAAGGCAGGGTCAGGATCAGTGTTTGGGTTAGAGTAAGGTTAGGGTTAGGGATCGAGTTAGGGTAGTGTTACGGTTAGGGTTATGGTTAAGATAGGGTAAAGGTTAAATGCAGAGCTAGGGTTAGGGTTAGAGTTAGGGTTAGGTTTAGGGTCAGGGTCAAGGTCTGGGTCAGCATCAAGGTCAGGGTCAGGGTCATGGTTACGGTCAAGGTCAGGATGACGGTCATGGTAAGCGTTAGGGTCAGGGTCAGGGTCAAGGTCAAAGGCAGGGTCAGGATCAGTGTTCGGGTTAGAGTAAGGTTAGGGTTAGGGACCGATATGGGTAGGGTTACGGTTAGGGTTATGGTTAAGATAGGGTAAAGGTTAAATGCAGAGCTAAGGTTAGGGTTAGAGTTAGGGTTAGGGTTAGGGTCAGGGTCAAGGTCTGGGTCAGCATCAAGGTCAGTGTCAGGGTCATGGTTACGGTCAATTTCAGGATCACGGTCATGGTTAGCGTTCCCGTCAGGGTCAGGGTCAAGGTCAAACGCAGGGTCAGAGTCAGTGCTCAGGTTAGAATAAGGTTACAGTTAGGGTTAGGGCAGGGTTACGGTTAGGGTTATGGTTAAGGTTAGGGTAAAGGTTAAATGCAGACCTAGGGTTAAGGTTACAGTTACGGTTAGGGTTAGGTTTAGTGTCAGGGTCAGTGTGAAGATCATGGTCAGTGTCATGGTTATATTCAAGGTCATGGTCAGGGTCATGGTTAGCGTTAGGGTCTGGTTTAGGGTCAAGGTCAAAGGCCGGGTCAGGGTCAGTGTTCCGGGTTAGAGTAAGGTTGGAGTAAGAGTTAGGGTTAGGGTAGGGTTACGATTAGCGTTATGGTTAAGGTTATCATAAGGCTTAAATGCAGAGCTAGGGTTAGGGTTACAGTTACAGTTAGGGTTAGGTTTAGGGTCAGGGTCAGGGTCAGGGTCAGCCTCAAGGTCAGTGTCAGGGTCATGGTTACATTCAAGGTCATTATCAGGGTGAAAATTACCGTTAGGTTGGGGTCAGAGTCAAGGTCAAAGCTAGGGTCAGGGTCAGTGTTCGGGTTAGAGTAAGGTTAGGGTTAGGGTTAGGGTTAGGGTAGGGATACTGTTAGAGTTCTGGTTATGGTTAGGGTAAGGGTTAAATGTAGAGTTAGGGTTAGGATTAGACTTAGGGTTATGGTCACCGTCAAGGTCAGGATCAGCGTCAAGTGCACGGTCAGGGTCATGGGTTCGGACAAGGTCAGGGTCAGAGTTTTGGTTAGCGTTCAGGTCAGTGTCAGGGTCATGGTCAAAGTCTGGGTTAGGGTCAGTGTTTGGGTTAGAGTAATGTTAGAGTTAGGGTAAGGGTTAGGGTAGGGTTATGGTTAGGGTTATGGTTAAGGTTACGGTAAGGGTTAAATGCAGAGCTAAGGTTAGGATTAGAGTTAGGGTTAGGGTTAGAGTCTTGGTCTAGGACAGGGTCAGCGTCAAGGTCAGGGTCATGGTCATGGTTAAGGTCAAGGTCAGGGTCAGGGTCATGGTTAGTTTTATGGTCTGGGTCAGGGTCAAGGTCAAAACCTGGGTCAGGGTCCGTGTTAGAGTTAGAGTAAGGTTAGGGTTAGGTATCGATTTAGAGTAGGGTTACGGTTAGGATTATGGTTAAGGTAGGGTAAAGGTTAAATGCAGAGGTAGGGTTAGGGTTAGAGTTAGATTTAGGGTTAGGGTCAGGGTCAAGGTTAGGGTCAGCGTCAAGGTCAGGGTCTGGGTCATGGTTAGCGTTCTGGTCAGGGTCACGGTCAAGGTCAAAGGCAGGATCAGGGTCAGTGTTAGAGTTAGAGTAAGGTTAGGGTTAGGATTAGGGTAGAGTTACGGTTAGGGTTATGGTTAAGGTTAGGGTAAGGTTAAATGCAGAGCTAGGGTTAGGTTTAGAATGACGTTTAGTGTTAGGGTCAGGGTCAAGGTCAGGGTCAGCATCAAGGTCAGCGTCAGGGTCATGGTTATGGTCAGTTCAGGGTCAGGGTCATGGTTAGCGTTAGGGTCAGGGTTGGGTCAAGGTCAAAGACAGGTTCAGGGTCAGTGGTCGGTTTAGAGTAAGGTTAGATACGGGTAACTTTACCGTTAAGGGTAGCGATACGTTAGTTATGTAACTGTTACGCGAAAGAGTAAACATGCAGAGTAAGGTTACTAGGGTTACAAATCTAGGGTTACGATTCGGGTCCAGGGTCCACGATTACGTTTAGCATCAAGGTCCAGGATGCAGGGTCTCGTTACATCAACGGTCATCGTCAAGTCATGGTTAGCCTTAGGCGTCCTGGCGTCAGATCAGGCTCAAACCAGGTTGAGGCGTCATTTTTGAGTACAGTAATGTTAGGCGTTTGGGAATCGAGTTAGGTAGGTTACGGTTGGATAATGGTTAAGGTTGGGTAAAGGTCAAATCCAGAGCAGGGTTAGGGTTATATTAGCCATTAGGTGGGTCGGTCAAGGTCTGCGTCCGAAGCGTCACGACAGGCTATGTTTACCCGTTAAGGTCAGATCAGGTCATGTTGCCGTTAGGGTCAGGTCAGATCAACGGCAAGGTCAAGGCAGGTCAGAGGTCGAAGTGTCGGGTTAGCAGTAAGGTAGGGTAGGAATCGAGGTAGTAGGGTACGGTTAGGGTTATGGTCTAGATACGGGTAAGGTAAATGCGAGCTAGGGTACACGCGTCTAGAGTGGTTAGGTTTATCGGTCAGGTCAACGTCTGGCATCTTCAAGGTCACGCCGTCCAGAGTCATGGTAGCGTATGGTCAGGATCTCTGCTCCCATGGTACCGTTACCAGTCCACGGGTCAGGTCAAGGTCAACATGCAGTGTCCAGGTCGTGTTCCGGAGTAGAATAAGGCTACAGTTAGGGTTAGGGTAAGGTTTCGGTTAGGGTTATGGTTAAGATTAGGGTAAGGGTTAAATGCAGACCTAGGGTTAAGGTTACAGTTAGGGTTAGGGTTAGGTTTAAGGTCAGGGTTAGGGTCAGCCTCAAGGTCATGGTCAGTGTCATGGTTACATTCAAGGTCATGGTCAGGGTAATGGTTTGCGTTATGGTCTGGGTCAGGTTCAAGGTCAAAGACAGGGTCAGGGTCAGTGTTCCGGTTAGAGTAAGGTTCGAGTTAGGGTTAGGGTTAGGGTTAGGGTAGGGTTACGGTTAGCCTTATGGTTAAGGTTAGCATAAGGGTTAAATGCAGAGCTACGGTTAGGTTTACAGTTACGGTTTCGGTTAGGTTTAGGGTCAGGATCAAGGTCAGTGTCAGCCTCAAGAACATTGTCAGGGTCATGGTTACGTTCAAGGTCATGATCAGGGTCAAAATTAGCGTTAGGTTCTGGTTCAGAGTCGAGGTCAAAGCCAGGGTCAGGGTCAGTGTTCCGGTTAGAGTAAGGTTAGGGTTAGGGTAGGGTTACGGTTAGGGTTATGGTTAAGGTTAGCGTAACGGTTAAATGCAGAGCTAGGGTTAGGTTTAGAGTTAGGTTTAGGGATAGGGTCAGGGTCAAGGTCAGGGTCAGCATCAAGGTCAGGGTCAGGGTCATGGTTATGGTCAAGGTCAGGGTCAGGGTCATGGCTAGCATTAGGGACAGTGTCAGGGTCAAGGTCAAAGAGAAGGTCAGGGTCAGTGTTTGGGTTGGAGTAAGGTTAGGGTTAGGGTTAGGGTTAGGGTAGGGTTATTGTTAGGGTTCTGGTTATGGTTAGGGTAAGGGTTAAATGTAGAGCTTGGGTTAGGGTTGGACTTAGGGTTAGCATTATGGTCAGTCAAGGTCAGGGTTGGGGTCATGGTTACATTCAAGGTCAGGGCCAGGGTCAAGGTCAAACCAGGTTCAGGGTCAGTGTTCCAGTTAGAGTAAGGTTAGAGTTACGGTTAGAGTAGGGTTTCGGTTAGTGGTATGGTTAAGCTTAGGGTAAGGGTTCAATGCAGAGCTAGGTTTAGGGTTAGAGTTAGGGTTAGGGTTAGAGTCATAGTTAAGGTCAGGATCAGCATCAAGGTCAGGGTCACGGTCATGGTTAAAGTCAAGATCAGGATCAGGGTCCTGGTTAGCTTTAGGGTCTGGATCCGTGTCAAGGTCAAAACCTGGGTCAGGGTCAGTGTTCGAGTTAGAGTAAGGTTAGGGTTAGGGATCGATTTAGGGTAGGGTTATGGTTAGGGTTATGGTTAAGGTGAAGTAAAGGTTAAATACAGAGCTAAGATTAGCGTTAGAATTAGATTTAGGGATAGGGTCAGGGTCAAGGATAGGGTCAGCGTCAAGGTCAGGGTCAGAGTCATGGTTATGGTCAAGGTCAGTGTCTGGGTCATGGTTAGCGTTCGAGTCAGGGTCACAGTCAAGGTCAAAGGCAGGGTCAGGGTCAGTGTTTGAGTAAGAGTAAGGTTAGGGTTAGGGATCGAATTAGGGTAGGGTTACGGTTAGGGTTGTGGCTAAGGTAGGGTAAAAGTCAAATGCAGTGCTAGGGTTAGGGTTAGAGTTAGGGTTAGGGTTAGGGTCAGAGTCAAGGTCTGGGTCAGCGTCAAGGTCAGGATCACGGTCATGGTTACGGTCAAGGTCAGGATCACGGTCATGGTTAGCATTAGGGTCAGGGTCAGGGTCAAGGTCAAAGGCAGGGTCATGATCAGTGTTCGGGTTAGAGTAAGGTTAGGGTTAGGGATCGAGTTAGGGTAGGGTTACGGTTAGGGTTATGGTTAAGATAGGGTAAAGATTAAATGCAGAGCTAGGGTTAGAGTTAGGGTTAGGGTTATGGTTAGAGTTAAGGTCTGGGTCAGCGTCAAGGTCAGCATCAGGGTCATGGTTACGGTCAAGGTCAGGATCACGGTCCTGGTTAGCCTTACGGTCCTTGTTACGGTCAAGGTCAAAGTCAGTGTCAGGGTCAGTGTTCGGGTTAGAGTAAGGTTAGGGTTAGGGATAGAGTTAGGGTAGGGTTACGGTTAGGGTTATGGTTAAGATTGGCTAAAGGTTAAATGCAGAGTTAGGGTTAGGGTTAGAGTTAGGGTTAGGGTTAGAGTCACGGTTAAGGTCAAGAATAGCGTCAAGGTCAGGGTCAGGGTCATGGTTACGGTCAAGATCAGGGTCTGGGTCATGGTTAGCTTTCGGTTCAGGGTCACAGTCAAGGTCAAAGGCAGTATCAGGTTCAGTGTTCGAGTTAGAGTAAGGTTAGGGTTAGGATAGGGTTACGGTTAGGGTTATGGTTAAGGTTAGGGTAAGGTTAAATGCAAAGCTAGGTTTAGGGTTAGAGTTAGGGTTAGGGTTAGAGTCAGGGTCAGGGTCATGGTTACGGTCTGGGTCAGTGTCAGGGTCATGGTTAGCGTTTGGGTCTCGGTCAGTGTCAAGGTGAAAGCCTGGGTCAGGGTTAGTGTTCGGGTTAGAGTAAGGTTAGAGTTAGGGTTAGGTTAGGGTTATGGTTAGGGTTATGGTTAAGGTTTGCGTAACGGTTAAATGCAGAGCTAGTTTTAGGTTTAGAGTTAGGTTTAGGGTTACGGTCAGGGTCAAGGTCAGGGTCAGCGTCAAAGTCAGGGTGAGGGTCATGGGTATTGTCAAGGTCAGGGTCAGGGTCATGGTTAGCGTTAGGGTCAGGGTCAGGGCCAAGGTCAAAGACAGGGTCAGGTTCAGTGCTCGGTTTAGAGTAAGGTTAGAGTTAGGGGTAGGTTTAGGGTTAGGGTAGAGATACGGTTAGGGTTATGGTTAATGTTAGGGTAAGGGTTAAATGCAGTACTAGGGTTAGGGTTACAGTTAGGGTTAGGGTTAGGTTTAGGGTCAGGGTCAAGATTAGGGTCAGCGTCAAGGTCAGGGTCAGGGTCATGATTACATTCAAGGTCATGGTCAGAGTCATGGTTAGCCTTAGGGTCTGGGTCAGAGTCAAGGTCAAACCAAGGTCAGGGTCAGTGTTTGAGTTAGAGTAAGGTTAGGGTTAGGGTTACGGTTAGGGTTATGGTTAAGGTAGGGTAAATGTCTCATGCAGAGCTAGGGTTAGGGTTAGATTTAGCATTAGGGTTAGGGTCAGGGTCAAGGTCTGGGTCAGCGTCAAGGTCAGGCTCATGGTTACGGTCAAGGTCAGGATCACTGTCATGCTTAACGCTCGGGTCTGGGTCATTGTCAAGGTCAAAGGCAGAGTCAGTGTCAGTGTTCAGGTTAGAGTAAGGTTCGGGTTAGGGATCGAATTAGGGTAGGATTAAGGTTAGGGTTATGGTTAAGATAGGTTAAAGGTTAAATGCAGAGCTAGGGTTAGGGTTAGGGTTAGTGTTAGGGTTAGGGTTAGGGTCAGGGTCAAGGTCTGGGTCAGCTTCAAATTCAGGTTCAGGGTCATGGTTACGGTCACGGTTAGTGTCAGGGTCATGGTTACCATTTGGGTCTTGTTCACGGTCAAGGTGAAAGCCTGCGTTAGGGTTAGTGTTCGGGTTAGAGTAAGATTAGGGTTAGGGTTAGGGTAGGGTTACGGTTAGCGTTATGGTTAAGGTTAGCATATCTTTTAAATGCAGATCTAGGGTTAGGTTTAGAGTTAGGTTTGGGATTAGGGTAAGGGTCAAGGACAGGGTCAGCGTCAAGGTCAGGGTCAGGGTCACGGTTATGGTCAAGGTCCGGGTAAGGGTCATGGTTAGTGTTAGGGTCAGGGTCAAGTTCAAAGACAGGGTTAGGGTCAGTGGTCGGTTTAGAGTAAGGTTAGAGTTAGGGTTAGGTTTAGGGTCAGGGTCAAGATTAGGGTCAGCGTCAAGGTCAGGGTCAGGGTCATGGTTACATTCAAGGTCATGGTCAGAGTCATGGTTAGCCTTAGGGTCTGGGTCAGAGTCAAGGTCAAACCAGGGTCAGGGTCAGTGTTTGAGTTAGAGTAAGGTTAGGCTTAGGGATCGATTTAGGGTAGGGTTACGGTCAGGGTTATGGTTAAGGTAGGGTAAAGGTCTCATGCAGAGGTAGGGTTAGGGTTAGACTTAGCGTTAGGGTTAGGGTCAGGGTCAGGGTCAGGGTCAAGGTCTAGGTCAGCGTCAAGGTCAGGGTCAGGGTCATGGTTATGGTCAAGGTCAGGATCACGGTCATGGTTAGCGTTAGGGTCAGGGTCAGGGTCAAGGTCATTGGCAGGGTCAAGGTCAGTGTTCGGGTTAGAGTAAGGTTAGGGTTAGGGATCTGGTTAGGGTAGGGTTATGGTTAGGGTTATGGTTAAGATAGGGTAAAGGTTAAATGCACAGCTAGGGTTAGGGTTAGAGTTAGGGTTAGGGTTAGGGTCAGGGTCAAGGTCAGGGTCAGCATCAAATTCAGTGTCAGGGTCATGGTTACGGTCAGAGTCAAGAGTCAGTGTCAGGGTCATGGTTAGCGTTTGGGTCTCGGTCAGGGTCAAGGTGAAAGCCTGGGTCAGGGTCAGTGTTCGGGTTAGAGTAAGGTTAGAGTTAGGGTTAGGGTAGGGTTACGGTTAGGGTTAGGTTTAGCGTTAGGGTTAGGGTTAGGGTTAGGTTTAGGATTAGGTTTAGGATTAGAGTCAGGGTCAAGGTCAGGGTCACGGTCAAGGTCAAACGCAGGGTCAGGGTAAGTGTTCGGGTTAGAATAAGGTTACAGTTAGGGTTAGGGTTAGGTTTATGGTCAGGGTCAGAGTCAGCATCAAGGTGTGGTCAGTGTCACGGTTACATTCAAGTTCATGGTCACGGTCATGGTTAGCGTTAGGGTCTGGGTCAGGGTCAAGGTCAAAGACAGGGTCAGTGTCAGTTTTCTGGTTAGAGTAAGGTTAGGGTTAGGGTTAAGGTTAGGGTAGGGTTACTGTGAGGGTTCTGGTTATGGTTAGGGTAAGTGTTAAATGTAGAGCTTGGGTTAGGGTTAGACTTAGGGTTAGCGTTATGATCAGGGTCAAGGTCAGGGTCGGGGTCATGGTTACATTCAAGGTCAGGGTCAGGGTCAAGGTCAAACCAGGTTCAGTAGTAGTGTTCGGGTTAGAGTAAGGTTAGAGTTACGGTTAGGGTAGGGTTTCCGTTAGCGTTATGGTTAAGGTTAAGGTAAGGGTTAAATGCAGAGCTAGGGTTAGGGTTAGAGTTAGGGTTTGGGGTAGGTTTGGGGTGGGGGTCAAGGTCAGGGCATCTTCAAGGTCAGGGTAAGGGTCATGGTTACGGTCAAGGTCAGGGTCAGGGTCATGGTAAGCGTTAGGGTCTGGGTAAGACTCAAGGTCAAAGCAACGATCAGGGCCTGTGTTTGGATTTGAGTAACGTTAGGGTTAGGGTAGGGTTACTGTTATGGTTATGGTTAAGGTTAGGGTAAGGGTTCAATGCAGAGCTAGGGTTAGGGTTACAGTTAGGGTTAGGGTTAGGTTTAAGGTCAGGGTCAAGATTAGGGTCAGCATCTTGGTCACTGTCAGGGTCATGGTTACATTCAACCTTATGGTCAGAGTCATGGTTAGCCTTAGGGTCTGGGTCAGAATCAAGGTCAAATCAGTGTCAGGGTCAGTGTTTGCGTTAGAGTAAGGTTAGGGTTAGGGATCGAGTTAGGGTAGGGTTACGGTTAGGGTTATGGTTAAGGTTACGGTAAGGGTTAAATGTAGAGCTAAAGTTAGGGTTAGAGTTAGGGTTAGTGTTAGAGTCACAGTCAACGACAGGGTCAGCGTCAAGGTCAGGGTCCGGGTCATGGTTAAGGTCAAGGTCAGGATCAGGGTCATGGTTAGCTTTAGGGTCTGGGTCAGGGTCAAGGTCAAAACCTAGGTCAGAGTCAGTGTTCAAGTTAGAGTAAGGTTAGGGTCAGGGATCAGGTTAGGGTAGGTTTACGGTTAGGGTTATGGTTAAGGTAGGGTAAAGGTCAAATGCAGAGCTAGGGTTAGGGTTAGATTTAGTGTTAGTGTTAGGGTCAGGGTCAAGGTCTGGGTCAGCGTCAAGGTCAGGGTTAGGGTCAAGGTCAAACGCAGGGTCAGGGTCAGTGTTCTGGTTAGAATAAGGTTAGAATTAGGTTTAGGGTAGGTTTACGGTTAGAGTTATGGTTAAGTTTAGTGTAAGTGTTAAATGCAGACCAAGGGTTAAGGTTACAGTGTGGGTTAGTGTTAGGTTTACAGTCAGGGTCAGCATCAAGGTATGGTCAGTGTCATGGTTACATTCAAGGTCATCGTCAGGGTCATGGTTAGTGTTAGGGTCTGGGTCAGGGTCAAGGTCAAAGACAGAGTCAGGGTCCGTGTTCCGGTTAGAGTAAGGTAAGAGTTAGGGTTAGTGTAGGGTTACGGTTAGGGTTATGGTGAAGGTTAGCTTAACGGTTAAATGCAGAGCTAGGTTTAGGTTTAGAGTTAGGTTTAGGGTTAGCGTCAAGGTCAAGGTCAGGGTCACCGTCAAGGTCAGGGTCAGGGTCTTGGTTATGGTCAAGGTCAGGGTCAGGGTCATGGTTAGCGTTAGGGTCTGGGTCAGGGTCAAGGTCAAAGGCAGGGTCAGGGTCAGTGTTCGGGTTAGAGTAAGGTTAGGGATAGTGATCTAGTTAGGGTAAGGTTACGATTAGGGTTATGGTTAAGGTAGGGTAAAGGTTAAATGTAGAGCTAGGGTTAAGGTTAGAGTTAGGGTTAGGGTTAGGGTCAGTGTCAAGGTCTGTGTCAGCATCAAGGCCAGCGTTAGGGTCATGGTTACGGTCAAGGTCAGGATCACGGTCATGGTTAGCGTTAGGGTCAGGGTCCGGGTCAAGGTCAAACGCAGGGTCAAGGTCATTGTTCGGGTTAGAATAAGGTTAGAGTTAGGATTTGGGTAGGGTTACGGTGAGGGTTATGGTTAAGGTTAGGGTAAGGGTTAAATGCAGAGCTAGGGTTAGGGTTACAGTTAGGGTTAGGGTTAGGTTTAGGGTCAGGGTCAAGATTAGGGTCAGCGTCAAGGTTAGGGTCAGGGTCATGGTTACATTCAACGTCATGGTCAGGGTCATGGTTAGCGTTAGGGTCTGGGTCAGGGTCAAGGTCAAAGACAGGGTCAGGGTCAGTGTTCCGGTTAGAGTAAGGTTTGAGTTAGGGTTAGGGTTAGGGACAGGGTAGAGTTAATGTTAGGGTTCTGGTTATGGTTAGGGTAAGGGTTAAATGTAGAGCTTGGGTTAGGGTTCGACTTAGGGTTAGCGTTATGATCAGGGTCAAGGTCAGGGTCGGGGTCATGATTACATTCAAGGTCAGGATCAGGGTTAAGGTCAAACCAGGTTCAGGGTCAGTGTTTGGGTTACAGTAAGGTTGTGTTAGGGTTAGGGTAGGGTTTCTGTTAGCGGTATGGTTAAGGTTAGGGTAAGGGTTAAATGCAGAGCTAGGGTTCGGGTTAGAGTTAGGGTTAGGGTTAGGGTCACGGTCAAGGTCAGGGTCAGCATCAATGTCAGGGTCATGGTTACGTTCCAGGTCATGATCAGGGTCCAAATTAGCGTTAGGTTCTGGGTCAGAGTCAAGGTCAAAGCCAGGGTCTGGGTCAGTGTTCGGGTTAGAGTAAGGTTAGGATTAGGGTTAGGGTTAGGGTTAGGGTTAGGGTTATAGTTAAGGTTACGGTAAGGGTTAAATGCAGAACTAAGGTTAGGGTTAGGGTTAGGGTTAGAGTCACGGTCAAAGACAGGGTCAGCGTCAAGGTCAGGGTCATGGTTAATGTCAAGGTCAGGGTCAGGGTCATGGTTAGATTTAGGGTCTGGTTCAGGGTCAAGGTCAAATCCTGGGTCAGGGTCAGTGTTCGAGTTGGAGTAAGGTTAGGGTTATGGATGGATTTAGGGTAGCGTAACGGTTAGGGTTATGGTTAAGGTAGTGTAAAGGTTAAATGCAGAGCTAGGGTTAGGGTTAGAGTTAGATTTTGGGTTAGGGTCAAGGTCAAGTTTAGGGTCAGCGTCAAGGTCAGGGTCTGGTTCATGGTTACGGTCTAGGTCAGGGTCTGGCTCATGGTTAGCGTTCGGGTCAGGGTCACCGTCAAGGTCAAAGGCAGGATCAGGGTCAGTGTTCGGGTTAGAGTAAGGTTAGGGTTAGTTTTAGGGTAGGGTTACGGTTAGCGTTATGGTTAAGGTTAGGGTAAGGGTTAAATGCAGAGCTAGGTTTAGGGTTAGAGTTAGGGTTAAAGTTAGGGTCAGGGTCAAGGTCAGGGTCAGCGTCATGGTTATGTTCAAGGTCAGGTTCAGGGTCATGGTTAGCATTAGGGTCAGGGTCAGGGTCAAGCTCAAAGACAGGGTTAGGGTCAGTGGTTGGTTTAGAGTAAGTTTAGAGTTAGGGTTAGGTTTAGGATTAGGGTAGGGATACGGTTAGGGTTATGGTTTATGTTAGGGTAAGGGTTAAATGCAGAGCTAGGGTTATGGTTACAGTTAGGGTTAGGATTAGGTTTAGGGTCAGGGTCAAGATTAGGGTCAGCCTCCAGGTCAGGGTCTGAGTCATGGTTACATTCAACGTCATGGTCAGAGCCTTGGTTAGCCTTAGGGTCTGGGTCAGAGTCAAGGTCAAACCAGGGTCAGGGTCAGTGTTTGAGTTAGAGTAAGGTTAGGGTTAGGGATCGAGTTAGGGTAAGGTTACGGTTAGGGTTATGGTTAAGGTAGGGTAAAGGTCCCATGCAGAGCTAGGGTTAGGGTTAGACTTAGCGTTAGGGTTAGGGTCAGGGTCAAGGTCTGGGTCAGCATCAAGGTCAGGGTCGGGGTCATGGTTAGTGTCAAAGTCAGGATCACGGTCATGGTTAGCGTTAGGGTCAGGGTCAGGGTCAAGGTCAAAGGCAGGGTCAGGGTCAGTGTTTGGGTTAGAATAAAGTTAGAGTTAGGGTTAGGGTAGGGTTACGGTTAGGGTTATGGTTAAGGTTAGGGTAAGGGTTAAATGCAGACCTAGGGTTAAGGTTACAGTTAGGGTTAGGGTTAGGTTTAGGGTCAGGGTCAGGGTCAGCGTCAAGGTCATGGTCAGTGTCATGGTTACATTCAAGGTCATGGTCAGGGTCATGGTTAACGTTAGGGTCTTGGTCAGGGTCAAAGTCAAAGACAGGGTCAGGGTCAGTGTTCAGGTTAGAGTAAGCTTCAAGTTAGGGTTAAGATTACGATAGGGTTACGGTTAGCGTTATGGTTAAGGTTAGCGTAAGGGTTAAATGCAGAGCTAGGGTTAGGGTTACAGTTATGGTTAGGGTTTGGGTTAGCATCAGGGTCAAGGTCAGGGTCAGCCTCAAGGTCAGTGTCAGGGTCATGGTTACATTCAGGTTCATGATCAGGGTCAAAATTAGCGTTAGGTTCTGGGTCAGAATCAAAGTCAAAGCCAGGGTCAGGGTCAGTGTTCGTGTTAGAGTAAGGTTAGGGTTAGGGTAAGGGTTAGGGTAGGGTTACTGTTAGGGTTCTGGTTATGGTTAGGGTAAGGGTAAAATGTAAAGCTCGGGTTAGGGTTAGACTTAGGGTTAGCGTTATGATCAGGGTCAAGGTCAGGGTCGGGGTCATGGTTACATTCAAGGTCAGGGTTACGGTCAAGGTCAAACCAGGTTCGTGGTCAGTGTTCGGGTTAGAGTAAGGTCAGAATTATGGGTAGGGTAGGGTTTCGGTTAGTGGTATGCTTAAGTTTAGGGTAAGGGTTAAATGCAGAGCTAAGGTTAGGGTTAGAGTTAGGGTTAGTGTTAGGTTTGGGGTCAGAGTCAAGGTCAGGGTCAGCTTCAAGTTCAGGGTAAGGGTTATGGTTACGGTCAAGGTCAGGGTCAGGGTCATGGTTAGCGTTATGGTCTGGGTAAGACTCAAGGTAAAAGCAAGGGTCAGGGTCTTTGTTTGGGTTTAAGTAACGTTAGGGTTAGGGTAGGTTTACTGTTAGGGTTATGGTTGAGGTTAGGGTAAGGGTTCAATGCAGAGCTAGGGTTACGGTTAGAGTTAGGGTTAGGGTTACGGTCAAGGTCAGGGTCAGCGTCAAGGTCAGGGTCAGGGTCATGGGTACGGTCAAGGTCAGGGTCAGGGTTTTGGTTAGCATTCGGGTCAGGGTCAGGGTCAAGGTCAAAGCCTGGGTTAGGGTCAGTGTTCGGGTTAGAGTAAGGTTAGAGTTAGAGTTAGGGTGGGGTTATAGTTAAGGTTATGGTTAAGGTTAGCGTAATGGTTAAATGCAGAGCTAGTGTTTGGTTTAGAGTTAGGTTTAGTTTTAGGGTCTGGGTCAAGGTCAGGGTCAGCATCAAGGTCAGGGTCATGGTCATGGTTATGGTCAAGGTCATGGTCAGAGTCATGGTTAGCTTTAGGGTCTGGGTCAGAGTCAAGGACAAACCAGGGTCAGGGTGATTGTTTGAGTTACAACAAGGTTAGGGTTAGGAATCGAGTTAGGGTAGGGTTACGGTTAGGGTTATGGTTAAGATAGGATGAAGGTTAAATGCAGAGCTAGGGTTAGGGTTAGAGTTAGGGTTAGGGTTATGGTCAGGGTCAAGGTCAGGGTCAGCGTCAAATTCAGGGTCAGGGTCATGGTTACGGTTAGGGTCAGTGTCAGGGTCATGGTTAGCGATTGAGTCTCGGTCAGGGTCAAGGTGAAAGCCTGGGTCAGGGTAAGTGTTTGGGTTAGAGTAAGGTTAGAGTTAAGGTTAGGGTAGGGTTACGGTTAGGGTTATGGTTAAGGTTAGCGTAACGGGTAAATGCAGAGCTAGTGTTAGGTTTAGAGTTAGGTTTAGGATTAGGGTCAGGGTCAAGGTCAGGGTCAGCATCAAGGTCAAGGTCAGGGTCATGGTCAAGGTCAAAGACAGGGTCAGGGTCAGTGGTCGGTTTAGAGAAAGGTTAGAGTTAGGGTTAGGTTTAGGGTTAGGGTAGGGATACGGTTA
>NW_017968523.1:1339517-1357124 GCF_000165445.2 Microcebus murinus
ATCTGCACTGGAAGACCAAAAACTTTGTGTGACTTGCTTTTATTGCAACATTCACTTTATTGCAGTGGTCTAGAAGTGACCCTGCAGTGTCTCTGAAGTCTGCCTGTCACTTAAACATTTGCAGCAACCCCAGTTTCCTCGTGTGAATAATGATGTCTATCTCATAAATGGCTTCAATACGAAAATGCAAGACTGTGGTTAGACTATGATATCCCTGGCATATTGTAAATGTTCAATTAAAGATAGCTAATAGTATGATGATAAAATTCATAATCTGGGCCCAGCTTGACGCTGACCCTATTCTTGACCGTGACTCTAAACCTAACCCTAACTCTAACCCTAACCTTAGCTCTGCATTTAACCCTTACCGTAACCTTAACCATAAACCTAAACTTAACCCTACCCTAACCCTTAGCCTAATTCTAACCTTACTCTAACCCGAACACTGATCATAACCCAGACTTTGACCTTGACCCTGACCCTGACCCGAACGATAACCAAAATCCTGACCCTGACCTTGACCATACCCATGACGCTGACCCTGACCTTGACACTGACCCTGACTTTGACCGTAACCCTAACCCTAACTCTAACCCTAACTGAAACCCTAAACCTAGCTCTGCATTGAACCCTTACCCCAACATTAACCATAACCCTAACAATAACTCTACCCTAACCTAAACGTTACTCAAACCCAAACACAGACCCTGACCCTTGCTGTGACCTTGAGTCTTACCCAGACCCTAACGCTAACCATGACCCTGACCCTGACCTTGACCCTGACCCTAACCCTAAACCTAACTCTAAACCTAACCCTAGCTCTGCATTTAACCATTCAGCTAACCTTAACCATAACCCTAACCGTAACCCTACCCTAACCCTAACTCTAACCTTACTCTAACCCGAACACTGACCCTGACCCAGGCTTTCACCAATACCCTGACTGAGACCCAAATGCTAACCATGACCCTGACACTGACCCTGACCATAACCATGACCCTGACACTGATCTTGAGGCTGACCCTGACCTTAACCCTGGCCCTAAACCTAACCCTAACCGTAACTGTAACCCTAACCCTAGCTCTGCATTTAACACTTACGCTAACCTTAACCATAATGCTAACCGTAACCCTACCCTAACAGTAACCCTAACCCTACCTCGAACCTCACTCTAACCCGAACACTGACCCTAACCCTGGCTTGGACCTTGACTCTGACCCAGAACCTAACGCTAATTTTGACCCTGATCAGAACCTTGAACGTAACCATGACCCTGACACTGAACTTCAGGCTGACCCTGACCTTGACCGAGACCCTAAACCTAACCCTAACGCTAAATCTGACACTAACCCTAGCTCTGCATTTGACCTTTACCCTACCTTAACCATAACCCTAACCGTAACCCTACCCTAAATCGATCCCTAACGCTAACCTTACACTATCTCGAACACTGACCCTGACCCAGGTTTTGACCTTGACCCTGACCCAGACCCTAAAGCTAACCATGACCCTGATCCTGACCTTGACATTAAAAATGACCCAGACACTGACCTTGACGCTGACCCTGTCCTTGACCGTGACTCTAACCTTAACCCTAAATCTAACCCTAAACTTAGCTTTGCATTTAACCCTTACCATAACCTTAACCATAACCCTAACCGTAACCCTACCCTAACTCTAACATTACTCTAACCTGAACACTGACCGTAACCCAGGCTTTGACCTTGACCCTGACCCGGACCCGAACGCTAACCCTAACCCTGTCCTTGACCTTGACCTTACCCAAGAAACTGACCCTGCACTTGACGCTGACCCTGACCTTGACCGTGACTCTAACCCTTATTCTACCCCTAACCCTAACCCTAGCTCTGCATTGAATCCTTACCCTAACCTTAACCATAACCCTAACAGTAACCCTACCCTAACCCTAACCCTAACGTTACTCAAACCCAAACACAGACCCTGACCCTTGATTTGACCTTGAGTCTTACCCAGACCCTAACGCTAACCAAGCCCTGACGCTGACCTTGACCGTAACCATGACCCTTACCCTGACCTTGAAGCTGACCCTGACCTTGACCCTGACCACAAACCTAACCCTAACCCTAACTCTAACCCTAACCCTAGCTCTGCATTTAACCCTTACCCTAAGCTTAACCATACCGCTAAACGAAACCCTACCCTAACCCTAACTCTAGCCTTACTCTAACCCGAACACTGACCCTGAACCTGGTTTGACCTTGACCTTGACCCTGACCTTGAATGTAACCATGACCCCGACCCTGACCTTGACCCTGATCATAACGCTAACCCCAAGTCTAACCCTAACCCAAGCTCTACATTTAACCCTTACCCTAACCAGAACCAGAAACCTAACAGTAACCTTACCCTAACCCTAACCGAATCTTACTCTAACCCGAACACTGACCCTGACCCTGGCTTTGACCTTGACTCTGACCCAGAACCTAACGCTAATTTTGACCCTGATCATGACCTTGAATGTAACCATGACCCTGACACTCACCTTGAGGCTGACCCTAACCTTGACCCTGACCCTAAACCCAACCCTAACCGTAACTGTAACCCTAACCCTAGCTCTGCATTTAACCCTTACCCTAACCTTAACCATAAGGCTAACCGTAACCCTACCCTAACCCTAACCCTAACCCTAACTCGAAACTTACTCTAACCGGAACACTGACCCTGACCCTGTCTTTGACCTTGACCCTGACCCAGAAACTAACGCTAACCATGAACCTGACCATGACCTTGAATGTAACCATGACACTGACCATGACTTTGATGCTGACCCTGACCCTGACCCTAAACCTAACCCTAACCGTAACTGGAACCTTAACCCTAGGACTGCATTTAAACCTTACACTAACTTTAACCATAACCCTAACCGTAACCCTACACTAACCCTAACTGTAACCTTATTCTAACCGGCACACTGACCTGACCCTGCGTTTGACCTTCACCCTGACTCTGACCCTAACACTTAACATGACCCTGATCCTGAACTTGACCGTAACCATAACCCTGACGCTTTCCTTGACGCTGATCCAGACCTTGACTCTGACCCTAACCCTAAACCTAACTCTAACCCTAACACTAGCTCTGCATTTGACCTTTACCCTACCTTAACCATAACCCTAACTGTAACCCTGCCCTAACTTGATCCCTAACCCTACCTTACTCTACCTGAAACACTGACCTTGACCCTGGTTTGACCTTGATGCTGACCCAGACCTTAACGCTAACCATGACCATGACCATGACCGCGAATGTAACCATGACCCTGACCCTGACCTTGACGTTGAACCTAATGTTGACCCTGACCCTAAACCTAACCCTAACCCTAAATGTAACCCTAACCCTAGCTCTGCATTTAACCCTTTCCCTAACATTAACCGTAACCCTAACCATATCCCTACCCTAACCCTAAACCTAACCCTAAATCTAAACTTACTCTAAACCGACCACTGAACCTGACCCTGTCTTTAAACTTGACCCTGACCCTGACACTAACGCTAAACATGACCCTGACCCTGACCTTGACCATAACCATGACCCTGACCTTGACGATGACCCTGACCTTGACCCTGATCCTAACCCTAACGCTAAATCTAACCCTAACCCTAGCTCTGCATTTGACATTTACCCTACCTTAACCAAAACCCTAACCATAACACTACCCTAACTCGATCCCTAACCCTATACTTACACTAACTCAAACACTGACCCTGACCCTGGTTTGACCTTGATTCTGACCCAGACCCTAAGGCTAACCATGACTCTGACCATGACGATGAATGTAACCATGACCCTGACCCTGACCTTGACGCTGACCCTAATCTTGACCCTGACCCTAAACCTAACCCTAACCCTAACTGAAACCCTAAACCTAGCTCTGCATTGAACCCTTACCCTAACCTTAACCATAACCCTGATAGTAACACTACTCTAACCATAACGTTACTCAAACCCAAACACAGACCCTGACCCTTGCTTTGACCTTGAGTCTTACCCAGACCCTAACGCTAACCATGACCCTGAACCTGACCCTGACCGTAACCATGACCTTGAAGCTGACCCTGACCTTTACCCTGACCCCAAACCTAACCCTAACCCTAACTCTAACCCTAACACTTGCTCTGCATTTAACCCTTACCCTAAGCTTAACCATACCGCGAAACGAAACCCTACCCTAACCCTAACTCTAACCTTACTCTAACCCGAACACTGACCCTGAACCTGGTTTGACCTTGACCCTGACCCTGACCTTGAATGTAACCATGACCCCGACCCTGACCTTGACCCTGATCATAACGCTAACCCTAAGTCTAACCCTAACCCAAGCTCTACATTTAACCCTTACCCTAACCATAACCAGAACCCTAACAGTAACCCTACCCTAACCCTAACCCTAACCTTACTCTAACCCAAACACTGACCTTGACACTGTCTTTGAGCTTGACCCTCACCCTGTCCCTAATGCTAACCATGACCCTGACCTTGACCATAACCATGACCACGACCCTGACCTTGAGGCTGACCCTGACCTTGACCCTGACCCTATCCCTAAACCTAACTCTGAACCTAACACTAGCTCTGCATTTAATCGTTACGCTAACCTTAACCATAACCCTAACCTTAACCCTACCGTAACCCTAACTCTAACCTTACACTAACCCGAACACTGACCCTGACCCAGGCTTTCACCTTGACCCTTACCGAGACCGAAAAGCTAACCATGACCCTGACACTGACCCTGACCGTAACGATGACCCTATTCTTGAATTTGACGCTGACCCTGACCTTGACCCTGACCCTAACCCTAACCCTAACTCCAACCCTAACCCTAGCTCTGCTTTTAACCCTTACCCTAACCTTAACCATAATCCTAACCATAACCCTACTCTAATTCTAACCCTAACCTTACTCTAACTCGAACATGACCCTGATCCTGCCTTTGACCTTGACCGTGACCCTGACCCGAACGCTAACCATGACCCAGACCCTGACCTTGACGCTGACCCTAACCTTGACCCTGACCCTAACCCTAAATCTAACTCTAAGCCTAACCCTAGCTCTGCATTTGGCCTTTACCCTACCTTAACCATAACCCTAACTGTATCCCTACCCTAACTCGATCCCTAACCCTAACCTTACTCTAACTCGAACACTGACCCTGACCCAGGTTTTGACCTTGACCCTGACCCAGACCCTAAAGCTAACCATGACCCTGACCCTGATCTTGACCTTAACCATGACCCGGACCCAGACCTTGACGCTGACGCTGTCCTTCACCGTGACTCTAACCCTAACCCTAACTCTAACCCTAACCTTAGCTCTGCATTTAACCCTTACCGTAACCTTAACCATGACCCTAACAGTAACCTTACCCTACCCTAACAGTAACTGTAACCTTACTCTAACCCGAACACTGCCCCTGAACCTGGTTTGACCGTGACCTAGACCCTGACCTTGAATGTAACCATGACCCCGACCCTGACCTTGACCCTGATCATAACGCTAACCCTAAGTCTAAACCTAACCCAATCTCTACATTTAACCCTTACCCTAACCATAACCAGAACCCTAACAGTAACCCTACCCTAACCCTAACCTTAACCCTAACCTTACTCTAACCCGAACACTGACCCTGACCCTGGCTTTGACCTTGACTCTGACCCAGAACCTAACGCTAATTTTGACCCAGATCATGACCTTGAACCTAACCATGACCCTGACACTGACATTGAGGCTAACCCTGACCTTGACCCTGACCATAAACCTAACCCTAACCGTAACTGTAACCCTAACCCTAGCTCTGCATTTAACCCTTAAACTAACCTTAAGCAAAACACTAACCGTAATGTTACACTAACCCTAACCCTAACCCTAACTCGAACCTTACTCTAACCGGAACACTGACACTGACCCTGTGTTTGACCTTGACCCTGACCCAGACCCTAACGCTAAATATGACCCTGACCATGACCTTGAATGTAACCATGACACTGACCATGACCTTGACGCTGACCCTGACCCTGACCCTAAACCTAACCCTAACCGTAAGTGTAACCCTAACCCTAGGTCTGCATTTAACCCTTACCCTAACCTTAACCATAACCCTAACGGTAACCCTACCCTAACCCTAACTGTAACCTTATTCTAACCCGAACACTGACCCTGTCCCTGCGTTTGACCTTGAACCTGACCGAGACCCAAACGCTATCCATGACTCTGACACTGATCTTGACCGTAATCAAGACCCTGACCCTGAATTTGACGCTGACACTAACCTTGACCCTGACCCTACCTCTAACCCTAACTCTAACCCTAACCCTAGCTATGCATTTAACCTTTACCCTATCTTAACCATAACTCTAATCGTAACCCTTTCCTAACTCGATCCCTAACCTTAACCTTACTCTAACCCGAACACTGATCATGACCCTGCCTTTGACCTTGACCCTGACCCTGACCCTAACGCTAACCATGACCGTGATCCTGACCTTGACCATAACCATGACCCTGATCCTGACCTTGGCGCTGACCCAGAACTTGACCCTGACCCTAACCCTAACTCTAACTCTAACCCTAACCCTAGCACTGCATTTGACTTTTACCCTACGTTAACCATAACCCTAACCGTAACCCTACCCTAACTCGATTACTAACCCTAACCTTACTCTAACTCAAACACTGACCCTGATCCTGCCTTTGATCTTGACTGTGACCCTGACCCGAATGATAACCATGACCCAGACCCTCACCTTGACCGTAACCATGACCCTTACCCTGACCTTGACGCTGACCCTAACCTTGACCCTGACCCTAACACTAAACGTAACTCTAAACCCAATCCTAGCTCTGCATTTAACCGTTTCACTAACCTTAACCATAACCCTAACCGTAACCCTATCCTAACCCTAACTCTAACCTTACTCTAACCCAAACACTGACCCTGACCTAGGTTTTCACATTGACCCTGACCGAGACCCAAACGCTAACCAAGAACCTGACACTGACCCTGACCGTAACCATGACCCTGACCCTGAATTTGACGCTGACCCTGACCTTGACCCTGACCATAACCCTAACCTTAACTCTAACCCTAAACCTAGCTCTGCATTTAACCTTTAACCTATCTTAACGATAACTCTAACCGTAACCCTACCCTAACTCGATGCCTAACACTAACCTTACTCTAACACCAACACTAACCCTGATCCTGCCTTTGACCTTCACCCCGACCCTAACCCTAAAGCTAAATCTAACCCTAACCCTAGCTCTGCATTTGACCTTTACCCTACCTTAACCATAACCCTAACAATATCCCTACCCTAAATCGATCCCTAACCCTAACCTTACTCTAACTCGAACACTGGCCCTGACCCAGGTTTTGACCTTGACCGTGACCCAGACTCTAAAGCTAACCAAGACCCTGATCCTGATCTTGACCTTAACCATGACCCGGACCCTGACCTTGACGCTGACCTAGTCCTTCACCGTGACTCTAACCCTAACCCTAACCCTAACTCCAACACAAACCTTAGCGCTGCATTTAACCCTTACCGTAACCTTAACCATAACCCTAACAGTAACCCTACCCTAACCCTAACGTTACTCAAACCCAAACACAGACCCTGACCCTTGCTTTGACCTTGAGTCTTACCCAGACACTAACGCTAATCATGACCCTTACCCGGACCTTGACCGTAAAATTGACCCTTACCCTGACCTTGAAGCTGACCCTGACCTTGACCCTGACCCCAAACCTACCCCTATCCCTATCTCTAACCCTAATCATAGCTCTGCATTTGAACCTTACCCTAACCTTAACCATACCGCTAACCGAAACCCTACCCTAATCCTAACTCTAACCTTACTCTAACCGGAACACTACCCTTGAACCTGGTTTGACCTTGACCCTGACCCTGACCTTGAATGTAACCATGACCCCGACCCTGACCTTGACCCTGATCATAACGCTAACCCTAAGTCTAACCCTAACCCAAGCTCTACATTTAACCCTTACCCTAACCAGAACCAGAACCCTAACAGTAACCTTACCCTAACCCTAACCCTAACCTTACTCTAACGCGAACACTGACCCTGAACCTGTCTTTGAACTTGACCCTCACCCTGTCCCTAATGCTAACCATGACCCTGAACTTGACCATAACCATGACCCTGACCCTGACCTTGAGGCTGACCCTAACCTTGACCCTGACCCTATCCCTAAACATAACTCTGAACCTGACCCTTGATCTCCATTTAATCGTTACGTTAACCTTAACCATAATCCTAATCTTAACCCTACCGTAACCCTAACTCTAACCTTACTCTAACCCGAACACTGACCCTGACCCAGGCTTTCACCTTGACCCTGACCGAGACCGAAAAGCTAACCATGACCCTGACACTGACCCTGAACGTAACGATGACCCTAATCCTGAATTTGACGCTGACCTTGACCTTGACCCTGACCCTAACCCTAACCCTAACTCTAACCCTAACCCTAGCTCTGCTTTTAACTCTTAGCCTAACTTTAACCATACCACTAACCATAACCCTACCTTAACCCTAACCCTAACCTTACTCTAACTCAAACATGACCCTGATCCTGCCATTGACCTTGACCGTGACCCTGACCTGAATGATAACCATGACCCAGACCCTGACCTTGACCGTAACCATGACCCTGAACTGGAACTTAACGCTGACCATAACCTTGACCCTGACCCTAACCCTAAATCTAACTCTAACCCTAACCCTAGCTCTGCATTTAACCCTTACCGTAACCTTAACCATAACACTAACCGTAACCCTACCCTAACCCCTACCCTAACTCTAACCTTACTCTAACCCGAACAGTGACCCTAACCCAGGCTTTGACCTTGAACCTGACCCTGCCCAGAACGCTAACCAAAACCCTGACCCTGAACTTGACCGTACACATGACTCTGACCCTGACCTTGACGCTGACCCTGACCTTGACCCTGACCCTAACCCTACCCCTAACTGTAACCCTAACCCTAGCTCTGCATTTAAACCTTACCCTAACATTAACCATAACCCTAACCGTATCCCTACCCTAACCTTAAACCTAACCCTAACTCTAATCTTACTCTAAACCTACACTAACTCGATCCCTAAGCCTAACCTTACTATAACTCGAACACTGACCCTGACCCTGACTTTGACCTTGACTCTGACCCAGACCCTAATGCTGACCATGACCCTGACCATGACCTAGAAAGTATACATGACACTGACCCTGACCTTGACGCTGACCCTGACCTTGACCCTGACCCTAACACTTACCCTAACCTTAACCATAACCCTAACTGTAACCATACCCTAACTCTAACATTACTCTAATCCGAACACTGACACTGACCCTGGCTTTGACATTGACCCTGACCCTGACTCTAACGGTAATCATGACCCTGACCCTGAACTTGAACGTAACCATGACCATGACCCTGACTTTGACACTGACCGTGACTTTGATCCTGACACTAACCCCATCCCTATCTCTAATCCTAACCCTAGCTCTGCATTTAATCCTTACCCTAACCTTAACCATAACCCTAACCGTAACCCTACCCTAACCCTAACCCTAACCTTACACTAACCCGAACACTGACCCTGACCCTGTCTTTGACCATGACCCTGACCCAGACCCTAACGCTTACCATGACTCTGACCCTGACCTTGACAGTAACCATGACCCTGAAGCTGACCTTGACACTGACCCTGACCTTGAAACTGACCCTAACCCTAACCCTGACTCTAACCCTAACCCTAGCTCTGCACTTAACCCTTACCCTAAGCTTAACCATAACCCTAACCGTAACCCTACCCTACAATAACATTACTCCAACCCGAACCCTGACCTTGGCTGTGATCTTGACCATGACCATGACCCTGATCCTGACCTTGACCTAAACCAGGACCCTGACCCTGACATTGACACTGCCCCAGATCTTGACCTTGATCCAACCCTAACCCTAACTCTAACCCTAACCCTAGCTCTGCATTTAACCCTTATCCTAACCTTAACCATAACCCTAACAGTAACCCTACCCTAACCCTATCCCTAACCCTAACCTTACTCTGACCCGAACACGGACCCTGACCCTGGCTTTGACCTTGACTCTAACACAGAACCTCACGCTAACTTTATCCCTCAAAATGACCTTGACCGTAACCATGACCCTGACATTGACCTTGACCCTACCCTGACCTTGACCATAACCATGACCATGACCCTAACCTTGACCCTGAACCTAACCCTAAATCTAACTCTAAACCTAACCCTAGCTCTGCTTTTAACTGTTATGCTAACCTTATCCCTAACCATAACCGTAACCCTAACCTAACCATAAATCTAACCTTACTCTAACCTAAACCCTGACCCTGGCTTTGACCTTGACCCTGACTCTGACCCTAATGCTAACTATGACGCTGATCCTGACCTTGACGGACACCAGGACCCTCACCCTGACCTTGACCCTGCCCCAGAACTTGACCTTGACCCTAACCCCAAAACTTAACTCTAACCCTAACCCTAGCTCTGCATTTAACCCTTACCCTAAACTTAACCATAACCCAAAGAGTAACCCTACCCTAACCCTAACCGTAACCCTAACTCTAACCTTACTCTAACCCGAACACTGACCCTGACACTGGCTTTGACCTTGACTCTGACCCAGAACTTCACGCTGACTTTGACTCTCATCATGACCTTGAACGTAACCATGACCCTGACATTGACCTTGACGCTGACCCTGACTTTGACCATGAACCTACACCTAACCCTAACCCTAACTCTAACCCTAACCTTAGCCTTGCATTTAACCCTTACCCTAACCTTAACCATAACCCTAATAGTAACCTTATCCTCACCCTAACCCTAACCCTAACTCTAACCTTACTCTAACCTGAACACTGACCCTGAACCTGTCTTTGACCTTGACCCTAATCCCAGACCCTAACGCCAACCTTTGCCTTGACCATGACCTTGAATGTATCCATGACCCTGACCCTGACCTTGACGCTGACCCTGACCTTGACCCTGACCCTAAACCTAACCCTAACGCTAACTCTATCCCTAACCCTAGCTCTGCATTTAACCCTTACTCTTACCTAAACCATAACCCTAATTGTAACCCTACCCTAACCCTAACTCTAACCCTAACTCTAACCTTACTGTAACCCTAACAGTGACTCTAACCCCGACCCTTACCCTAACCCTGACCATGGATTTGACTTTACCCTGACACGAATGCTAACCAAGACCCTGATCCTGACCTAGACCGTAACCATGACACTGACCCTGGTCTTGACGCTGACCCAGACCTTTACCATGACCCTAACCCCAACCCTAACTCTAACCCTAACCCTACCTCTGCATTTAACCTTTACCCCTTCTTAACCATACCCCTAACTGTAAACCTACACTAACTGGATCCGTAATCCTAACCTTACTATAACTCGAACACTGACCCTGACCCTGACTTTGACCTTGAATCTGACCCAGACCCTAACGCTAACCATGACCCTGACCATGACCTAGAAAGTATACATGACACTAACCCTGACCTTGACGCTGACACTGACCTTGACCCTGACCCTAACACTTACCCTAACCTTAACCATAACCCTAACTGTAACCTCACCCTAACTCTAACATTACACTAATCCGAACACTGACCCTGACCCTGGCTTTGACATTGACCCTGACCCTGACTCTAACGGTAATCATGACCCTGACCCTGAACTTGAACGTAACCATGACCATGACCCTGACTTTGACACTGACCGTGACCTTGATCCTGACCCTAATCCGATCCCTATCTCTAACACAAACCCTAGCTCTGCATTTAACCCTTACCCTAACCTTAACCATAACCCTAATCGTAACCCTACCCTAACCCTAACCCTAACACTAACTCTAACCTTACACTAACCCGAACACTGACCAAGACCCTGTATTTGACCATGACCCTGAACCGGACCCTAAAGTTTACCATGATTCTGACCCTGACCTTGACAGTAACCATGACTCTGACGCTGACCTTGATGCTGACCCTGACCTTGACCCTGACCCTAACCCTAACCCTAACTCTAACATTAACCCTAGCTCTGCATTTAACCCTTACCCTAAACTTAACCATAATCCTTACCGTAACCCTACCCTAACAATAACCTTACTCTAACCCGAACCCTGACCCTGGCTGTGACCTTGACCCTGACCCTGACCCTAATGCTAACAAGGACCCTGACCCTGACATTGACACTGCCCCAGACCTTGACCTTGATCCAACCCTAACCCTAACTCTAACCCTAACCCTAGCTCTGCATTTAACCCTTACTCTAACCTTAACCATAACCCTAACAGTAACCCTACCCTAACCCTAACCCTAACCCTAACCTTACTCTAACCCGAACACTGACCCTTACCCTGGCTTTGACCTTGACTCTGATCCAGAACCTCACCCTAACTTTATCCCTAATCATTATTTGACCATAACCATGACCCTGACACTGACCTTGAGGCTGACCCGGACCATGACTGTGACACTAACCCTAACTCTAACCTTAACCCTAACTCTAACCCTAACCCTAGCTCTGCTTTTAACCCTTATGATAACCTTAACCATAACGCAAACCGTAAACCTACCCTAACCCTTACCCTAAATCTAACCTTACTCTAACCCGAACACTGACCCTGACCCAGGCTTTCACCTTGACCCTGACAGAGACCCAAAGGCGAACCATGACCCTGACACTGACCCTGACCGTAACCATGAACCTGACCCTGAATTTTACGCTGACTCTGACCGTGACCCTGACCCTAACCCTAACCCTAACTCTAACCCTAGCCTTAGCTCTGCATTTGACCTTTACCCTACCTGAACCATAACCCTAACCGTTACCCTACCCAAACTCGATCCCTAACCCTAACCTTACTCTAACACGAACACTGACCCTGAAACTGCCTTTGACCTTGACCCTGACCCTGACCCTAACGCTAACCATGCCCATGATCCTGACCTTGACTGTAACCATGACCCTGACCCTGACATTGACGCTGACCCAGACATTGACCCTGACCCTAACCCTAACGCTAAATCTAACCCTAAACCTAGCTCTGCATGAGACCTTTACCCTACCTTAACCATAACCCTAACGGTAACCCTACCCTAACTCGATCCCTAACCCTAACTTTACTCTAATTCAAACACTGAAGCTGACCCTGGTTTGACCTTGACTCTGACCCAGATCCTAGCGCTAACCATGTCTGACCATGACCTTGAATGTAACCATGACCCTGAACCTGACCTTGACGATGACCCTAATCTTGAACCTGACTCTAAACCTAACCCTAACACTAACTGTAATCCTAACCCTAGCTCTGCATTTAACCCTTACCCTAACATTAACCATAACCCTAACCGTATCCCTACCCTAACCCTAAACCTAACCCTAACTCTAACCTTACTCTAAATCGACCAGTGACCCTGACCCTGTCTTTGATGTAGACCCTGACCCTAACTCTAACCATGACCCTGACCCTGACCTTGACCATAACCATCACCCTGACCCTTACCTTGACGCTGACCCTAACCTTGACCCTGACCCTAACCCTAAATCTAACTCTAAGCATAACCCTAGCTCTGCATTTGGCCTTTACCCTACCTTAACCATAACCCTAACCGTAACCCTACCCTAAATCGATCCCTAACCCTAACCTTACTCTAACTCGAACACTGACCCTGACCCAGGTTTTGACCTTGACCCTGACCAAGACCCTAAAGCTAACCATGACCCTGACCCTGACCTTGACCTTAACCATGACCCTGACCCTGACCTTGACGCTGACGCTGTATTTGACCGTGACTCTAACCCTAACCCTAACTCTAACCCTAAGCTTAGCTCTGCTTTTAACCCTTACCGTAACCTTAACCATAACCCTAACTGTAATCCTACCCTAACCCTTAGCCTCACTCTAACCTTACTCTAACCCGAACACCGACCCTAACCCAGGCTTTGACCTTGACCCTGACCCTGACCCGAACACTAACCAAAACCCTGACCCTGACCTTGACCGTACCCATGACGCTGACCCTGACCTTGACGCTGACCCTGACCTTGACCATGACCCTATCCCTAACTCTAACCCTAACCCTAGCTCTGCATTGAACCCTTACCATAAGCTTAACCATAACCCTATCAGTAACCCTACACTAACCCTAACGTTACTCAAACACAAACACAGACCAGGACCCTTGCTTTGACCTTGAGTCTTACCCAGACCCTAACGCTAACCATGAACCTGACCTTGATCTTTACCGTAAATATGACCCTTTCCCTGACCTTGAAGCTGACCTTGACCTTGACCCTGAGCCAAAACCTAACCCTAACCCTATCTCTAACCCTAACCCTAGCTCTGCATTGAACCCTTACCCTAACCTTAACCATACCGCTAACCGAAACCCTACCCTAACCATAACTCTAATCTTACTCTAACCCGAACACTGACCCTGAACCTAGTTTGACCTTGACCCTGACCGTGACCTTGAAGGTAATCATGACCCAGACCCTGACCTTGACCCTGATCATAACGCTAACCCTAAGTCTAAACCTAACCCAAGCTCTACATTTAACCCTTACCCTAATCATAACCAGAACCCTAACAGTAACCCTACCGTAACCCTAACCCTAAGCCTAACCTTACTCTAACCTGAACACTGACCCTAACCCAGGCTTTGACCTTGACTCTGCCCGAGAACCTAATGCTAATTTTGACCCTGATCATGACCTTGAACGTAACCATGACCCTGACACTGACTTTTAGGCTGACCCTGACCGTGACCCTGACCCTAACCTATCCCTAACCGTAACTGTAACCCTAACCCTAGCTCTGCATTTAACCCTTACGCTAACCTTAACCATAATGCTAACCGTAACCCTACCCTACCCTAACTCTAACCCTAACTCGAACCTTACTCTAACCGGAACACTGACCCTGAGCCTGTCTTTGACTTTGACCCAGACCCAGACCCTAACGCTAACCATGACCCTGACAATGACCTTGACCCTGACCCTAACCCTAACCCTATCTCTAACCCTAACCCTAGCTCTGCATTTAACCTTTACCCTATCTTAACCATAACCCTAACCTAACTGGATCCCTAACCCTAACCTTACTCTAACCCGAACACTGACCCTGACCCTGCCTTTACCTTGACCCTGACCCTGAACCTAACGCTAACCATGACCCTGATCCTGACCTTGACCGTAACCATGACCCTGATCCGGACCTTCACGCTTACCCAGAGCTTGACCCTGACCCTAACCCTAACGCTAAATCTAACACTAACCTTAGCTCTGCATTTGACCTTAACCCTACCTTAACCATAACCCTAACTGTAACCCTTCCCTAACTTGATCCCTAACCCTACCTTACTGTAACTCAAACACTGAACCTGACCCTGGTTTGAAATTGACTCTGACCCAGACCCTAACGCTAACCATGACCCTGACCATGACCGTGAATGTAACCATGACACTGACCCTGAATTTGACGCTGACCCTAATCTTGACCCTGACTCTAAACCTAACCCTAACCCGAACTGTAACCATAATTCAAGCTCTGCATTTAACCCTTACCTTAACATTAACTATAACCCTAACCATATCCCTACCTTAACCCTAAACCAAACCCTAACTCTAACCTTACTCTAAACCAACCAATGACCCTGAACCTGTGTTTGACCATGACCCTGAGCCTGACTCTAACGCTAACCATGACCCTGACCCTAACCTTGACCATAACCATGACCCTGACCCTGACCTTGATGCTGACCCTGACCTTAACCATGACCCTAACCCTAAAGCTAAATCTAACCCTAACCCTAGCTCTGCATTTGACCTTTACCCTACCTTAACCATAACCCTACCCTAACTCGATCCCCAACCCTAACCTTATTCTAACTCAAACACTGACCCTGACACTGGTTTGACCTTGATTCAGACCCAGACCCTAAGGCTAACCATGACTTTGACCATGACGGTGAATGTAACATGACCCTGACCCTGCCCTTGATGATGACCCTAATCTTGACCCTGACCCTAAACCTAACCCTAACCCTAACTTGTAACCCTAACCCTAGCTCTGCATTGAACCCTTACCCTAACCTTAACCATAACCCTAACAGTAACCCTACCCTAACACTAACGTTTCTCAAACTCAAACACAGACCCTGACCCTTGCTTTGACCTTGAGTCTTACTCAGACTCTAACGCTAACCTTGACCCTTACCCAGACCATGACGATAACCATGACCCTTACCATGACCTTGACGCTGACCCTGACCTTGACCCTGACCCTAACACTAACCCTAACTCTAACCCTAAACCTAGCTCCGCATTTAACCCTTACCCTAAATTTAACCATTACCCTAACCGTAACCCTAGCCTAAAAATAACCTTACTCTAACCCGAACCCTTACCCTGGCTATGACCTTGACCCTGACCCTGACCCTAATGCTAACCATAACACTGATCCTGACCTTGACCAAAACCAGGACACTGACCCTGACCAAGACACTGCCCCAGACATTGACCTTGACCCTAACCCTAACCCTAACTCTAACCCTAATCCTAGCTATGCATTTAACCCTTACCCTAACCTTAACCATAACCCTAACAGTAACCCTACCCTAACTCTAACCCTAACCCTAACCTTACTCTAACCCGAACACTGACACTAACCCAGGCTTTGACCTTGACCCAGACCCAGAACCTAACGATAATTTTGACGCTGATCATGACCTGGAACATAACCATGACCCTGACACTGACATTGAGGCTGACCCTGACCTTGACCCTGACCCTAACCCTAACCCTAACCGTAACTGTAACCCTAACCCTAGCTCTGCATTTAACCCTTACACTAACCTTAATCATAACGCTAACCGTAACCCTACCCTAACCCTAACCTTAACCCTAACCTTAACCCTAACTTGAACCTTACTCTAACAGGAACACTGACCCTGACCCTGTCTTTGACCTTGACCCTGACCGAGACATACCGCTAACTATGACCCTGACCATGACCTTGAATGTAACCATGACACTGACCATGACCTGGACGCTTACCCTGACCCTAACCCTAAACCTAACCCTAACCCTAACTGTAAACTTAACCCAAGGTCTGGATTTAACCCTTACCCTAACCTTAAACATAACCCTAACTGTAACCTTATTCTAACCTGAACACTGACCCTGACCCTGCGTTTGACCTTGACCCTGACCCTGAAACTAACGCTAACCATGACCGTGATCCTGACCTTGACCGTAAGCACGACCCTGATGCTGACCTTGACGCTGACCCTAAACCTAACCCTAACCCTAACTGTAACCCTAACCCTAGCTCTGCATTTAACCCTTACCCTAACATTAACCATAACCCTAACCGTATCCCTACCCTAACCCTAAACCTAACCCTAACTCTAACCTTACTCTTAACCGACCACTGACCCTGACCATGTCTTTGAACTTCACCCTGACCCTGACCCT
>NW_017968523.1:1357505-1378995 GCF_000165445.2 Microcebus murinus
AAGAGATGGGTTACGAGTTTAGGGTTAGGTTAGTATTCAGGGTCAAGGTGTGGTCAGCGTCCAAGGTCAGCGTAGGGTATGGTTACTCAGGTCAGGATCACGGTCTTGGTTAGCGTTATGGTCAGGGTCAGGGTCAAAAGTCACAGACAGGTTCAAGGTCAGTGTTCTGGCTAGAGTATTTTCGAGTTAAGGGTAGCCGGTTTCGGTAGCGTTTATGCTTAGGTTACGTGTAAGGGTCAAATGCCGAGCTAGGGTAGGTTAGCAGTTAGCTTTAGGGTTACGTTTTGGTCAGGGTCAAGGTCAGGATGCAAGCCTCGAAGTTCAGTGTGAGGGTGCATGGTTACCTTCAATGTCATGATCTAGGGTCGAAATAGGCGTCAGTTCTGTCAGAGTCGGTCGAAGAGGGTCAGGGTCAGTGTTCGGGTTAAGTAAGGTTAGCGGGTTAGGGATCGAGTTAGGGTAGGGTTACGCGTTAGGGTTATGGTTAAGATAGGTAAAGGTAAATCAGAGCCTACGGGTTAGGGTTAGAGTTAGGGTTAGTGGTTAGGGTCAGGGTCCAAGGTCAAGGTCAGCATCGAAATTCAGGGTTAGGGTCATGGTTATGGTCAGCGGTCAGTGTCAGAGTCATGGTTAGCGTTTTGGGTGCTCGGTCAGCGTCAAGGTGAAAGCTGGGTCAGGGTCAGTTTCGGGTTAGGGTAAAGTTAGAGTTAGGATTAGGTAGGGTTATGGTTAGTGTTATGGTTAAGGTTAGCGTAAGCGGTTAAGATGCAGAGCTAGGTTAGGTTTAGAGTTAGGTTTAGGTTAGGGTCAGGGTGCAAGGTGCAGGGTCAGCGTCATGGTTATGGTCAAGTTCCAGGTCAGGGTCATGCATAGTCGTTAGGGTCAGGGTTCAGGGTGCAAGGTCAAAGACGGGTCCAGGGTCAGTGGTCGGTTTAGAGTAAGGTTACGAGTTAGGTTTTTTAGGGTTAGTAGGGATACCGTTAGGGTCTAACCCTAACCCTAACTGTAACCCTAACCCTAGCTCTGCATTTAACCCTTACCCTAACATTAACCATAACCCTAACCGTATCCCTACCCTAACCTTAAACCTAACCCTAACTCTAACCTTACTCTAAACCGACCACTGACCCTGACCCTGTCTTTGACCTAGACCCTGACCCTAATGCTAACCATGACCCTGACCCTGACCTTGACCATAACCATGACCCTGACCCTTACCTTGACGATGATCCTGACCTTGACCCTGACCCTAACCCTAAACCTAACTCTAAACCTAATCTTAGCTCTGCATTTGGCCTTTACCCTACCTTAACCATAACCCTAACCGTATCACTACCCTAACCCTAACCCTAACCTTACTCTAACTCGAACATAACCCTGATCCTGCCTTTGACCTTGATCGTGACCCTGACCCGAACGCTAACGATGACCCATACCCTGACCTTGACCGTAACCATGAACCTGACCCTGACCTTGAAGCTGACCCTAACTTTGACCCTCACCCTAACCCAAAATCTAACTCTAAGCCTAACCCTAGCTCTGCATTGGCCTTTACCCTACCTTAACCATAACCCTAACCGTAACCCTACCCTAAATAGATCCCTAACCCTAACCTTACTCTAACTCGAACACTGACCCTGACCCAGGTTTTCACCTTGACCCTGGCAAAGACCCTAAAGCTAACCATGACCCTGACCCTGACCTTGACGTTAACGCTGTACTTGACCGTGACTCTAATCCTAACCCTAACTCTAACCCTAACCTTAGCTGTGCATTTAACCCTTACCATAACCTTAACCATAACCCTAACTGTAACCCTACCCTAACCCTTAGCCTAGCTCTAACCTACTCTACCCGAAAACTGACCCTAACCCTGGCTTTGACCTTGACCCTGACCCTGACCCGAACGCTAACCAAAACCCTGACCCTGACCTTGACCGTACCCATGACCCTGACCCTGACCTTGACGCTGACCCTGACCTTGACCGTGACCCTAACCCTAACTCTAACCCTAACCCTAGCTCTGCATTGAACCCTTACCCTAACCTTAACCATAACCCTAACAGTAACCCTACACTAACCTTAACGTTACTCAAACCAAAAGACAGACCCTGACCCTTGCTTTGACCTTGAGTCTTACCCAGACCCTAACGCTAACCATGACCCTGACCTTGACCTTTACCGTAAATATGACCCTTACCCTGACCTTGAAGCTGACCTTGACCTTGACCCTGAGCCAAAAACTAACCCTAAGCCTATCTCTAACCCTAACCCTAGCTCTGCATTGAACCCTTACACTAACCTTAACAATACCGCTAACCGAAACACTACCCTAACCGTAACTCTAACCTTACTCTAACCCGAACACTGACCCTGACCCTGATTTGACCTTGACCCTGACCGTGACTTTGAAGGTAACCATGATCCTGACCCTGACCTTGACCCTGATCATAACACTACCCCTAAGTCTAAACCTAACCCAAGCTCTACATTTAACCCTTACCCTAATTATAACCAGAACCCTAACAGTAACCATACCTTAACCCTAACCCTAACCTTAATCTAACCCAAACACTGACCCTGACCAGGCTTTGACCTTGACTCTGACCGAGAACCTAACGCTAATTTTGACCCTGATCATGACCTTGAACGTAACCATTACCCTGACACTGATTTTAGGCTGACCCGGACTTTGACCCTGACACTAACCCTAACTCTAACCCTAACGCTAGCTCTGCATTTAACCTTTACCCTATCTTAACCATAACCCGAACCGTAACCCTACCCAAACTCGATCCCTCACAGTAACCTTACTCTCACCGGAACACTGTTCCTGACCCTGTCTTGCCCTTGACCCTGACCCTGACCCTAACGATAACTATGACCCTGACCGGGAACTTGACCATAACCATGATGCTGGCCCTGACCTTGACCCTGACCCTAACCCTAAACCTAACTCTAAACCTAAACCTAGCTCTGCATTAAACAGTTATGCTAACCTTAACCATAACCCTAACCGTAACCCTACCCTAATCCTAACTCTAAATTACTCTAACCCGAACACTGACCCTGACCCAGGCTTTCACCTTGACGTTGACCGAGACCCAAACGCTAACCATGACTCTGACACTGACCCTGACCATAACCATGACCCTGACCCTGAATTAGACGCTGACCTTGACCTTGACCCTGACCCTAAACCTAACCCTAACTCTAACCCTAACCCTAGCTCTGCATTTAACCTTTACCCTATCTTAACCATAACCCTATCCATAACCCTACCCTAACTCGATCCCTAACCCTAACCTTACTCTAACCCGAACACTGACCCTGAACCTGCCTTTGACCTTGACAATGACCCTGACCCTAACGTTAACCATGACCGTGATCCTGACCTTGACCGTAACCATGACCCTGACACTGACCTTGACACTGACCCAGACCTTGACCCTGACCCTAACCCTATCGCTAAATCTAACCCGAACCCTAGCTCTGCATTTGACCTTTACCCTACCTTAACCATAACCCTAACCATAACCCTACCCTAACTCGAACCCTAACCCTACCTTACTGTAACTCAAACACTGACCCTGACCCTGATTTGACCTTGACTCTGACCCAGACCTTAAGGCGAACCATGACTCTGACCATGACCTTGAATGTAACCATGACCCTGACCTTGAGGCTGACCCTAATCTTGACCCTGACCCTAAACCTAACCCTAACCCTAACTGTAACACTACACCTAGCTATGCATTTAACCCTTACCCTAACATTAACCATAATCCTAACTGTATCCATACCCTAACCCTAAACCAAACCCTAACTCTACCCTTAGTCTAAACCAACCACTGACACTGACCCTGTCTTTGAACTTGACCCTGACCCTGACCCTAACGCTAAGCATAACCTTGACCCTGACCTTAACCCTGACCTTGAAGCTGACCCTGTCCTTGACCCTAACCCTAACCCTAACCTAACCCTAACACTAGCTCTGCATTTAACACTTACCCTAACCTTAACCATAACCCTAACCGTAACCCTACCCTAACCCTAACCCTACCCTTACTCTAACTCGAACACTGACCCTGATCCTGCCTTTGACCTTGACCGTGACCCTGAACCGAATGCTAACCATGACCCAGACCCTGACCTTGACCCTGATCCTGACCTTGACGCTGACCCTAACCTTGACCCTGGCCTTGACCGTACCCATGACCCTGACCCTGACCTTGACGCTAACCCTGACCTTGACCATGACCCTAACCCTAACTCTACCCCTAACCCTACCTCTGCATTGAACCCTTACCCTAACCTTAACCATAACCCTGACAGTAACCCTACCCTAACCATAACGTTATTCAAACCCAAACACAGACCCTGACCTTTGCTTTGACCTTGAGTCTTACCCAGACCCTAACGCTAACCATGATCCTGACCCTGACCTTGACCGTAACAATGACCCTTAACCTGACCTTGAAGCTGACCCTGACCTTAACCTTACCCCAAACCCAACCCTAACCCTAACTCTAACCCTGACCCTAGGTCTGCATTTAACCCTTACCCTAACTTTAACCATAACGCTAACTTAAACCCTACACTAACCGTAACTCTAACCTTACTCTAACCCGAACACTGACCCTCAGCCTGGTTTCACCTTGACCCTGACCCTGACCTTGAACGTAACCATGACCCCGACCCAGACCTGGACCCTGATCATAATGCTAAACCAAAGTCTTACCCTAACCCAGGCTCTACCTTTAAACCTTACCCTAACCATAACCAGAACCCTAACAGTAACCCTACCCTAACCCTAACCCTAACCTTACTCTAACCCGAACACTGACCCTGACCCTGGCTTTGACCTTGACTCTGACCCAGAACCTAACACTAATTTTGACCCTAATCATGACCTTGAATGTAACCATGAGCCTGACACTGACCTTGAGGCTGACCCTGACCTTGACCCTGACTCCAAACCTAACCCTAACCGTAACTGTAACCCTAACCCTAGCTCTGCATTTGACCCTTACGATAACATTAACCATAACGCTAACCGAAACTCTACCCTAACCCCAACCCAAACTTGAACTGTACTCTAACAGGAACACTGACCCTGAACCTGTCTTTGACCTTGACCCTGACCCAGACATAACGCTAACCATAACCCTGATCATGACCTTGAATGTAACCATGAAAGTGACCATGACCTTGACGCTGACCCTGACCCTAAACCTAACCCAAACCCTAACTGTAACCTTAACAATAGGTCTGCATTTAACCCTTACCCTAATCTTAACCATATCCCTACCGTAACCCTACCCTAACCCTAACAATAACCTTATTCTAACACGAACACTGACCCTGACCCTGCGTTTGAGCTTGACTCTACCCAGACCCTAACTCCAACCATGACCCTGACCATGACCTTGAATGTAACCATGACACTGACCATGACATTGATGCTGACCCTGACCCTGACCCTAAACCTAACCCTAACCGTAACTGTAACCCTAACCCTAGATCTGCATTTAATCCTTACCCTAACAATAATCATAACCCTAACCATATCCCTACCCTAACCCTAAACCTAACACTAAATCTAACCTTACTCCGACCACTGACCCTGACCCTGTCTTTGACCTTGACCCTGACCCTAACACTAACCATGACCCTGACCCGGACCTTGACCATAACCATGACACTGAATCTGACCTTGAAGCTCATCCTGACCTTGACCATGACCCTAATCCTAAACCTAACTCTAAACCTAACCCTAGCTCTGAATTTAACCGTTATGCTAACCTTAACCATAACCCTAACCATAACCCTACCCTAACCCTAACTCTAACCTTACTCTAACATGAACACTGACCCTGACGCAGGCTGTCACCTTGACCATGACCAAGACCCAAACGCTAACCATGACCCTGACACTGACCCGGACCGGAACCATGACCCTGACACTGAATTTGACGCTGACCCTGACCTTGACCCTGACCTTCACCCTAACTCTAACTCTAACCATAACCCTAGATCTGTATTTAACCCTTACCCTATCTTAACCATAACCCTAACCGTAACCCTACCCTAACTCGATCCCTAACCCTAACATTACTCTAACCCGAACACTGAACCTGACCCTGCCTTGACCTTGACCCTGACCCTAACCCTAACGCTAAGCATGACCATGATCCTGACCTTGAACGTAACCATGACCCTGACCCTGACCTTGACGCTGACCCAAACCTTGACCCTGAACCTAACCCAAACGCTAAATCTAACCCTAACCCTAGCTCTGCATTTGACCATTACCCTCCCTTAACTATAACCCAAACCGTAACCCTACCCTAACTCGATCCCTAACCCTAACCTTACTCTAACTCAAACACTGACCCTGACACTGGTTTGACCTTGATTCTTACCCAGACCCTAAGGCTAACCATGACTCTGACCATGACGTTGAATGTAACCATGACCCCGACCCTGACCAAGACCCTGACCCTATCTTGACCCTGACCCTAAACCTAACCATGACCCTAACTGTAACCCTAAACCTAGCTCTGCATTGAACCCTTACCCTAACCTTAACCATAACCATGACAGTAACCCTAAACTAACCCTAACGTTACTCAAACCCAAACACAGAAGCTAAGCCTTGTTTGACATTGAGTCTTACCCAGAACCTAACGCTAACCATGACCTTGACACTAACCCTGACCTTAACCATGACCCTATTCCTGAATTTGATGCTGACCCTGACCTTGACCCTGACCATAACCCTAACCCTAACTCTAACCCTAACCCTAGCTCTGCTTTTAACCCTTAATCTAAACTTAACCATAACCATAACCGTAACCCTACCTTAACCCTAACCCTAACCTTACTCTAACTCGAACTTGACCCTGATCCTGCTTTTGACTTTGACCATGACCCTGACCCGAACGCTAACCATGACCCAGACCCTGACCTTGACCATAACCATGACCCTGAACCGGACATTGACGCTGACCCTAACCTTGACCCTGACCCTAACCCTAAATCTAACTCTAACCCTAACCCTAGCTCTGCATTGAACCCTTACCCTAACCTTAACCATAACCCTAACAGTAACCCTACGCTAACCCTAACGTTACTCAAACCCAAACACAGACCCTGACCCTTGACTGAACTTGAGTCTTACCCAGACCCTAACGCTAAGCATGACCCTGACCCTGACCTTGACCAAACCATGACACTTACTCTGACCTTGAAGCTGACCCTGACCTTGACCCTGACCCTAACCCTGACCCTAACTCTAACCCTAACCCTAGCTCTGCATTTAACCTTTACCCTAACATAACCATAACCCTAACCATAACCCAACCCTAACAATAACCTTACTCTTACCCGAACCCTGACCCAGGCTGTGACCTTGACCCTGACCCTGACCCTAATGCTAACCATGACCCTGATCCTGACCTTGACCGAAACCAGGACCCTGACCCTGACTTTGACCCTGATCATAACGCTAACCCTAAGTCTAACCCTAACCCAAGCTCTACATTTAACCCTTACCCTAACCATAACAGAACCCTAACAGTAACCCTACCCTAACCCGAACCCTAACCCTAACCCTAACCTTACTCTAACACAAACACTGACCCGGACCCTGGTTTGACCTTGACTCTGACCCAGAACCTAACGCTAATTTTGACCCTGATCATGACTTTGAATGTAACCATGACCCTGACACTGACTGTGAGGCTGACCCTGACCTTGACCCTGACCCTAAAACTAAACCTAACCGTAACTGTAACCCTAAACTTAGCTCTTCATTTAACCCTTACGCTAACCTTAACCATAACGCTACCCATAAACCTACCCTAATGCTAACCCTAACTCGAACTTTACTCTAACCGGAACACTGACCCTGACCCTGTCTTTCACCTTGACCCTGACCCAGTCCCTAATGCTAACCATGACCCTGAACATGACCTTGAATGTAACCATGGCACTGACCATGACCTTGACGCTGACCCAGACCCTAAACCTAACACTAACACTAACTGTAACCTTAACCCTAGGTCTGCATTTAAACCTTGCCCTAACCTTAACCATAAGCCTAACCATAACCCTACCCTAACCCTAACTGTAACCTTATTCTAACCTGAACACTGACCCTGACCCTGCGTTTGACCTTGACCCTGACCATGACCCTAACGCTAACCATGACCGAGATCCTGACTTTCACCGTAACTATGACCCTGACTCTGACCTTGACGCTAACCGAGACCTTGACCCTGACCCTAACCCTAACACTAACTCTAACCCTAACCCTAGCTCTGCATTCGACCTTTACCCTACCTTAACCATAACCCTAACCGTAACCCTACCCTAACTCGATCCCTAACCCTAACCTTACTGCAACTCAAATACTGACACTGACCCTGGTTGACCTTGACTCTGACCCAGAACCTAAGGCTAACCATGACTCTAACCATGAACTTAAACGTAACCATGACCCTGACCCTGACCTTGACTTTGACCCTAATCTTGACCCTGACCCTAAACCTAACCGTAACCCTAACTGTAACCCTAACCCTAGCTCTGCATTTAACCCTTACCCTAACATTAACCCTAACCCTAACCGTATACCTACTCTAACCCTAAAACTAACCCTAACTCTAACCTTACTCTAAACCGACCAATGACACTGACCCTGTCTTTGAACTTGACCCTGACCCTGACTCTAACGCTAACCATGACCCTGACCCTGACCTTGACTATAACCATGACCCGAACCCCGACCTAGACGCTGACCCTGACCTTGACCCTGACCCTAACCCTAACCCAAACTCTAACCCTAACCCTAACTCTAACCCTAACACTAGCTCTGCATTAATCCCTTACCCTAACCTTAACCATACCGCTAAGCGAAACCCTACTCTAACCCTAACTCTAACCTTACTGTAACGCGAACACTGACCCTAACCCAGGCTTTGACCTTGACCCTCACCCTGACCTTGAATGTAAGCATGACCCCGACCCTGACCTTGAACCTGATCATAACGCTAACCCTAAGTCTAACCCTAACCCAAGCTCTACATTCAACTCTTACCCTAACCAAACCAGAACCCTAACAGTAACCCTACCCTAACCCTAACCTTACTCTAACCCGAACACTGACCCTGACCCTGGCTTGGAACTTGATCCTGACCCTAACGCTAACCATGACCGTGATCCTAACCTTGACCGTAACCATGACCCTGCCCCTGACCTTGATGCTGACCCAGACCTTGACCCTGACCCTAACCCTAACGCTTAATCTAACCCTAACCGAAGCTCTGCATTTGACCTTTACCCTACCTTATCCATAACCCTAACCGTAACCCTACCCTAACTCGAACCCTAACCCTAACCTTACTCTAACTCAAACACTGACCATGACCCTGGTTTGACCTTGACTCTGACCCAGAAACTAAGGCTAACCATGACCCTGACCATGACATTGAATGTAAACATGACCCTGACCCTGACCTTGACACTGACCCTAATCTTGACCCTGACCCTAAACCTAACCCTAATCATAACTGTAACCCTAACCCTAGCTCTGCATTTAACTTGTACCCTAACATTAACCATAACCCTAACCGTATCCCTACCGTAACCCTAAACCTAACCCTAACTCTAACCTTACTCTAGACCAACCACTGACCCTGACCCTGTCTTTGACCTTGACCAGGACCCTGACCCTAACGCTAACCATGATCCTGACCCTGACCTTGACCATAAACATGACCCTGACCATGACCTTGACGCTGACCCTGACCCTAATCCTAAATATAACTCTAAACCTAACCCTAGCTCTGCATTTAACCATTATGCTAACCTTAACCATAACCCTAAGCATAACCCCACCCTAAGCCTAACTCTAACCTTACTCTAACTCGAACACTGACCCTGACCCAGGTTTTGACTTTGACCCTGACCCAGACCGTAAAGGTAACCATGACCCTGACACTGACCCTGACCGTAACCATGACCCTAACCCTGAATTTGACACCGACCCTGACTGTGACCCTGACCCTAACCATAACCCTAACTCTAAACCTAACCCTAGCTCTGCATTTAACCCTTACCCTAAACTTAACCATAACCTTACCCGTAACCCTACCCTAACCCTAACCCTAACTTGACTCTAACTCGAACACTGACCCTGATCCTGCCTTTGACCTTGACTGTGACCCTGACCCGAATGCTAACCATGAACCAGACCCTGACCATGACCGTAACCATGACCCTGACCCTGACCTTGATGCTGACCCTGACCTTGATATTGACCCTAACCCTAAATCTAACTCTAAGCCTAACCCTAGCACTGCATTTAACCTTTACCCTACCTTAACCATAACCCTAACTGTAACCCTACCCTAACCCTAACCCTAACTTTACTCTAACTCGAACACTGACCCTGATCCTGCCTTTGGAATGGACCGTGAACCTGACCCGAATGCTAACCATGACCCAGACCCTGACCTTGACCGTAACCATGAACCTGAACCGGACCTTGACTCTGACCCTGAACTTGACCCTGACCCTAACCCTAAATCTAACTCTAATCCTAACCCTAGCTCTACATTTAACATTTACCCTACCTTAACCATAATCCTAACTGTTACACTACCCTAAATCGATCCCTAACGCTAAACTTACTCTAACTCGAACACTGACCCTGACCCAGGATTTGACCTTGAACTTGAACAAGACCCTAAAGCTAACCATGACCCTGACCCTGACCTTGACCTTAACCATGACCGTGACCTTGACGCTGAACCTGTCCTTCACCGAGACTCTAACCCTAACCCTAACTCTAAACCTAACACTAGCTCTGCATTAAACCCTTACCCTAACCTTAACCATACCGCTAAGCAAAACACTACTATAACCCTAACTCTAACCTTACTCTAACCCGAACACTGACCCTGGAACTGGTTTGACCTTGACCCTGCTCCTGACCTTGAATGTAAGCATGACCCCGACCCTGACCTTGAACCTGATCATAACGCTAACTCTAAGTCTAACCCTAACCCAAGCTCTACATTCAACCCTTACCCTAACCAAACCAGAACCCTAAAAGTAACCCTACCCTAACCCTAACCCTAACTCTAACCTTACTCTAACCCGAACACTGACCCTGACCCTGGCTTGGACCTTGACCCTGACCCTAACACTAAACATGACCGTGATCCTGACCTTGACCGTAACCATGACCTTGCCCCTGACCTTGATGCAGACCCAGACCTTGACCCTGACCATAACCCTAACACTTAATCTAACCCTAACTGAAGCTCTGCATTTGACCTTTACCCTACCTTAACCATAACCCTAACCGTAACCCTACCCTAACTCGATCCCTAACACTAACCTTATTCTGTCTCGAACACTGACCTGAACCAGGTTTTGACCTTGACCCTCACCCCGACCCTAAAGCTAACCATGACCCTGATCCTGACCTTGACCTTAACCATGACACGGACACTGACTTTGACGCTGACCCTGTCCTTGACCCTGAACCTAACCCTAACCCTAACTCTAACCCTAACCCTAACCCTAGCTCTACATTTAACCTTTATCTTATCTTAACCATAACCCTAACCTTAACCCTACCCTAACTTGATCCATAAGCCTAACCTTACTCTAACCCGAACAGTGACCCTGACCCTGCCTTTGTCCTTGACACTGACCCTGACACAAATGCTAACTATGATGGTGATCCTGAACTTGACCGTAACCATGACCCTGACCCTAACCTTCACGCTGACCCTATCCTTGACCATGACCCTAACCCTAACGCTAAATCTAACCCTCACCATAGCTTTGCATTTGACCTATACCCTACCTTAACCATAACCCTAACCGTAACCCTACCATAACCCTAACCCTAACCCTAACCATACTGTAACTCAAACACTGACCCTGACCCTGGTTTGACCTTGAATCTGACCCAAACCCTAAAGCTAACCATGACTCTAACCATGACCTTGAATGTAACCATGACCATGACCCTGACATTGGGCTGTCCCTAATCTTGATCCTGACCCTAAACCTAACCTTAACCCTAACTGTAACCCTAACCCTAGCTCTGCATTTAACCCTTACCCTAACAATAACCATAACCCTAACTGTATCCCTACCCTAACCCTAAACCTAACCTAACTCTAACCTTACTGTAAACCGACCACTGACCCTGACCCTGTCTTTGACTTTGACCCTGACCCTGACCCGAACGCTAACCATGACCCTGACCCTGACCTTGACCATACCCATGACCCTGACCCTGACCTTGATGCTGACTCTGACCTTGACCGTGACCGTAACCCTAAACCTAACCATAACCCTAGCTCTGCATTGAACCCCTACCCTAACCTTAACCATAACCCTAACAGTAACCGTACCCTAACCCTAATGTTCCTCAAACCCAAACACAGACTCTGACCCTTGCTTTGACCTTCAGCCTTACCCAGACCCTAACGCTAACCATGACCCTGACCCTGACCTTGACCGTAACCATGTTCTTACCCTGACCTTGGAGCTGACCCTGACCTTGACCCTGACCCCAAACCTAACCCTAACCCTAACTCTAACCCTAACAATAGCTCTGCATTTAACCCTTACCCTAACCTTAACCATACCGCTAACGGAAACCCTACCCAAATCCTAACTCTAACCTTACTCTAAACGGAACACTACCCCTGAACCTGGTTTGAACTTGACCCTGACCCTGACTTGAATGTAACCATGAACCCGACCCTGACCTTGACCCTGATCATAACGCTAACCCTAAGTCTAACCCTAACCCACGCTCTACATTTAACCCTTACCCTTAACACTTACGCTAACCTTAACCATAACGCTAACCATAACCCTACCCTAACCCTAACCCTAACTCGAACCTCACTGTAACCGGAACACTGACCCTGACTCTGTCTTTGACCTTGACTTTGACCCAGACCCTAACGCTAACCATGACCGTGATTCTGACCTTGACCGTAACCATGACACTGACCATGACCTTGACGTTGACCCAGACCTTGACCCAGACCCTAACCCTAACGCTAAATCTAAACCTAACCCTAGCTCTGCATTTGACATTTACCCTACCTTAACCATAACCCTAACCGTAACCCTACCCTAAACAATCCCTAACCCTAACCTTACTCTAAATCCAACACGGAGCCTGAACCAGGTTTTGACCTTGACCCTGAATCAGACCCTAAAGTTACACATGTCCCTGATCCTGAACTTGACCTTAACCATGACCCGGACCCTGACCTTGACTTGGACCCTGTCCTTGACCGTGATTCTAACCCTAACCCTAACTCTAACCCTAACCTTAGCTCTGCATTTAACCTTTACCGTAACCTTAACCATAACCCTAACCGTAACCCTACCCTAAATCGATCCCTAACCCTAACCTTACTCTAACTCAAACACTGAGCCTTACACTGGTTTGACCTTGATTCTGACCCAGACCCTAAGGCTAACCATGACTCTGACCATGACGTTGAATGTAACCATGACCCTGACCCTGACCAAGATGCTGACCCTAATCTTGACCCTGACCCTAAACCTAACCCTAACACTAACTGTAACTCTAACCCTAGCTCTGCATTGAACCCTTACCCTAACCTTACCCATATTCCTGACAGTAACCGTACCCTAACACTAACGTTACTCAAACCCAAACACAGACCCTGACCCTTGTTTGACCTTGAGTCTTACCCAGAACCTAACGCTAACCATGACCCTGACACTGAACCTGACCATAACCATGACACTATACCTGAAGTTGACGCTGACCCTGACCTTGACCCTGACCCTAACCCTAACCTTAACTCTAACCATAACCCTAGCTCTGCTTTTAACCCTTACCCTAACTTTAACCATATCCCTAACTGTAACCCTACCCTAACCCTAACCCTAACCTTACTCTAACTCGAACATGACCCTGATCCTGCCTTTGACATTGACCGTGACCCTGACCCGAACGCTAACCATGACCCAGACCCTGACCTTGACCGTAACCGTGACCCTGAACCGGACCTTGACGCTTACCCTAACCTTGACCCTGACCCTAACCCTAAAGCTAACTCTAACCCTAACCCTAGCTCTGCATTTAACCCTTACCCTAACCGTAACCATAACCCTAACCGTAACCCTACCCTAACGCTTACCCTAACTCTAACCTTACTCTAACCAGAACACTGACCCTAACCCAGGCTTTGACCTTGACCCTTACCCTGACCCGAATGCTAACCAAAACCCTGACCCTGACCTTGACCATAACCATGACCCTGACCCTGACCTTGACCGTGACCCTAACCCTAACTCTAACCCTAACCCTAGCTCTGCATTTAACCCTTACCCTAACCTTAACCATACCGCTAACCAAAAGCCTACCCTAACCCTAACTCTAACCTTACTCTAACCCGAACACTGACCCTGATTCTGGTTTCACCTTGACCCTGTCCCTGACCTTAAATGTAACCATGACCCCGACCATGACCTTGACCCTGATCATAATGCTAACCCTAACCCAAGCTCTACATTAAACCCTTACCCTAACCATAACCAGAAACCTGACAGTAACCCTACCTAACCCTAACCCTAACCCTAAACCTAACCTTACTCTAACCCGAACACTGACCCTAACCTAGGCTTTGAACTAGAACCTGACCCTGACCAGAACGCTAAGCAAAACCCTGACCCAGACCTTGACCGTACCCATGACCCTGACCCTGATCTTGACGCTGACCCTGACCTTGACCGTAACCCTAACCCTAACTCTAACCCTAACCCTAGCTCTGCATTGAACCCTTACCCTAACTTTAACCATAACCCTAACAGTAACCCTAGCCTAACCCTAACGTTACTCAAACCCAAACACAGACCCTGACACTTGCTTTGACCTTGAGTCTTACCCAGACCCTAAAGCTAACCATGACCCTGACCCTGACCTTGACCCTGATCATAATGCTAACCCTAAGTCTAACCCTAACCCAAGCTCTACATTTAACCCTTACCCTAACCATAACCAGAACCCTAACAGTAACCCTACCCTAACCCTTAGCCTAACTCTAACCTGACCACTGACCCTGACCCTGGCTTTGACCTTGACTCTGACCCAGAACCTAACGCTAATTTTGACCCTGATCATGACCTTGAGCGTAACCATGACCCTGACACTGAAATTGAGGCTGACCCTGACCTTGACCCTGACCCTAAACCGAACCCTAACCGTAACTGTAACCCTAAGCCTAGCTCTGCATTTAACCCTTACACTAACCTTAACCATAACGCTAACCATAAACCTACCGTAACCCTAACCCTAACACTAACTCGAACCTTACTCTAACCGGAACACTGACCCTGACCCTGTGGTTGACCTTGACACTGACCCAGACCTTAATGCTAACCATGACCCTGACCATGACCTTGAATGTAACCATGACCTTGACGCTGACCCTGACCCTAAACCTAACCCTAACACTAACTGTAACCTTAACCCTAGGTCTGCATTTAACCCTTACCCTAATCTTAACCATAACCATAACCGTAACCCTACCCTAACCCTAACTCTAACCTTATTCTAAGACGAACACTAACCCTAACCCTGCGTTTGACCTTGACCATGACGCTGACCCTAACGCTAACCGTGACCGTGATCCTGACCTTGACCCTAACCATAATCCTGACGCTGACCTTGACGCTGACCCTGATCTTGACCCTAACCCTAACCCTAACCCTAACTCTAACCCTAACCCTAGCTCTGCATTTAAACTTTACCCTATTTAACCATAACCCTAACCGTAACCCTACCCTAACTCGATCCCTAATACTAACCTTACTCTAACCCGAACACTGACCCTGACCCTGGTTGACCTTGACTGTGACCCAGACTCTAAGGCTATCCATGACCCTGACCATGAACTTAAATGTAAACATGACCCACACCCTGACCTTGACGCTGACCCTAATCTTGACTCTGACCCTAAACCTAACCCTAACCCTAACTGTAACCCTAACCCTAGCTCTGCATTTAACCCTTACCCTAACATTAACCATAACCCTAACCGTATCCCAACCTAACCCTAAACCTAACCCTAACTCTAACCTTACTCTAAACCGACCACTGACCATGACCCTGTCTTTGACCTTGACCCTGACCTTGACGCTAACGCTAGACATGACCCTTAACCTGACCTTGACCATAACCATGACCCTGACTCTGACTTGAAGCTGACTCTGACCTTGACCCTCACCCTAATAATAAACGTAACTAGACACCTAACCCTAGCTCTGCATTTAACCATTACGCTAACCTTAACCATAACCCTAACCGTAACCCTACCCTAACCTTAATTCTAACCTTACTTTAACCCGAACACTGACCCTGACTCAGGCTTTCACCTTGACCCTGACCGAGACCCAAACGCTAACCATGACCCTGACACTGACCCTGACAGTAACCATGACCCTGTCCCTGAATTTGAAGATGACCCTGACCTTGACCCTGACCTTAAGCCTAACCCTAACTCTAACCCTAGCTCTGCATTTAACCTTTACCCTATCTTAACCATAACCCTAACCGTAACCCTACCCTAACTCGATCCCTAACCCTAACCTTACTCTAACCGTACACTAACCCGAACACTGACCCTGACCCAGGATTACACCTTGACCCCGACTGAGACCCAAACGCTAACCATGACCCTGACACTGACCCTGACCATAACCATGACCCTGACCCTGAATTTGATGCTAACCCTGACCTTGACCCTGACCCTAACCCTAACGCTAAGTCTAACCCTAACCCTAGCTCTGCATTTAAGCCTTAGCCTAACCTTAACCATAACCCTAACCATAACCCTACCCTAACCCTAACCCTAACCTTACTCTAACTCGAACACTGACACTGATCCTGCCTTTGACCCTGACTGTGACCCTGAACCGAACGCTAACCATGAATGACCCTGACCTTGACGCTGACCATAACCTAGACTGTGACCCTAACCCTAAATATAACTCTAACGCTAACCCTAGCTCTGCATTTAACCTTAACCCTACCTTAACCATAACCCTAACCGTAACCCTACCCTAAATCGATCCCTAACGCTAACCTTACTCTAACTCGAACACTGACCCTGACCCAGGTTTTGACCTTGACCCTGACCCAGACCCTAAAGCTAACCATGACCCTGACCCTGAACTTGACCGTCAGCATGACCCTGACCCTGACCTTGACGCTGACCCTGGCTGTAACTGTGACTCTAACGCTAACCCCAACTCTAACCCTAACCTAAGCTCTGCATTTAACCCTTACCGTAACCTTAACCATAACCCTAACCGAAACGCTACCCTAACCCTTACCCTAACTCTAACCTTACTGTAACCCTAACACTGACCCTAACCCAGGCTTTGACATAGACCCTGACCCTGACAGGAACGCTAACCAAAACCCTGACCCTGAGTTGACCATAACCATAACCCTGACCCTGATCTTGATGCTGACCCAGACCTTGACCCTGACCCTAACCCTAACACTAACTCTAACCCTAACCCTAGCTCTGCATTTAACCTTTACCCTATCTTAACCATAACCCTAACCGTACACTAACCCGAACACTGACCCTGACCCAGGATTACACCTTGACCCCGACTGAGACCCAAACGCTAACCATGACCCTGACACTGACCCTGACCATAACCATGACCCTGACCCTGAATTTGATGCTAACCCTGACCTTGACCCTGACCCTAACCCTAACGCTAAGTCTAACCCTAACCCTAGCTCTGCATTTAAGCCTTAGCCTAACCTTAACCATAACCCTAACCATAACCCTACCCTAACCCTAACCCTAACCTTACTCTAACTCGAACACTGACACTGATCCTGCCTTTGACCCTGACTGTGACCCTGAACCGAACGCTAACCATGACCCAGACCCTGACCTTGACGCTGACCCTAACCTTCACCCTGACCCTAACCATAAATCTAACTCTAACGCTAACCCTAGCTCTGCATTTAACCTTAACCCTACCTTAACCATAACCCTAACCGTAACCCTACCCTAAATCGATCCCTAACGCTAACCTTACTCTAACTCGAACACTGACCCTGACCCAGGTTTTGACCTTGACCCTGACCCAGACCCTAAAGCTAACCATGACCCTGACCCTGACCTTGACCTTAACCATGACCCTGACCCTGACCTTGATGCTGACCCTTTCCTTGACTGTGACTCTAACCCTAACCCTAACTCTAACCCTAAACTTAGCTCTGCATTTATCCCTTACCATAACTTTAACCATAACACTAACCGTAACCCTACCCAAACCCTTACCCTAACTCTAACCATACTCTAACCCGAACACTGACCCTAACCCAGGCTTTGACCTTGACCCTGACCCTGAACCGAATGCTAACCAAAACCCTGAAACTGACCCTGAACATACACATAACCCTGACCCTGACCTTGACGCTGACCCTGACCTTGACCCTGACCCTATCCCTAACTCTAACCCTAAGCCTAGCTCTGCATTGAACCCTTACCGTAACCTTAACCATAACCCTAACAGTTCCCTAACCTAACCCTAACGTTACTCAAACCCAAGCACAGACCCTGACCCTTGCTTTGATCTTGAGTCTTACCCAGACACTAACGCTAACCATGATCCTGACTCTGAACTTGATCGTAAACATGACCCTGACACTGACCTTGACGCTTACCCTGACCTTGACTCTGACCCTATCCCTAAACCCCACTCTAAACCTAACCCTAGCTCTGCATTTAACCGTAATGTTAACCTTAACCATAACCCTAACCGTAACCCTACCCTAACCCTAACCCTAACCTTACTCTAACTCGAACATGACCCTGATCCTGCCTTTGACCTTGACTGTGACCCTGACCCGAACGCAAACCATGACCCAGACCCTGACCTTGACTGTAACCATGACACAGACCCTGACCTTGATGCTTACCCTAACCTTGACCCTGACCCTAACCCTAAATCTAACTCTAACCCTAACCCTAGCTCTGCATTTGGCCTTTACCCTACCTTAACCATAACCCTAACTGTATCCCTACCCTAAATCGATCCTTAACCCTAACCTTACTCTAACTCGAACACTGACCCTGACCCAGGATTTGACCTTGACCCTGACCAAGACCCTAAAGCTAACCATGACCCTGACACTGACTTGACCTTATCCATGACCCTGACCCTGACCTTGACGCTGACGCTGTACTTGACCGTGACTCTAACCCTAACCCTAACTCTAACCCTAAATTAGCGGTGCATTTAACCCTTACCGTAACTTTAACCATAAACCTAAGCGTAACCCTACCCTAAACCGATCGCTAACCCTAACCTTACTCTAACATGAACACTGACCCTGACCCAGGTTTTGACATTGACACTGACCCAGATCCTAAAAGTAACCATGACCTGGACCCTGACCTTGACCTTAAGCATGACCCTAACCCTGACCTTGACGCTGACACTGTCCTTGACCGTGACTCTAACCCTAACCCTAACTCTAACCCTAACCTTAGCTCTGCATTTAACCCTTACCGTAACCTTAACCATAACCCTAACCATAACCCTACCCTAACCCTTACCCTAACTCTAACCTTACTCTGACCCGAACACTGACCCTAACCCAGGCTTTGACCTTCAAACTGACCCTGACCCGAACGCTAACCAAAACCCTGAACCTGACCTTGACCATACCCATGACCATGCCCCTGACCTTGACGCTGACCCTGACCTTGACCGTGACCCTAACCCTTACTCTAACCCTAAGCCTAGCTCTGCTTTGAACCCTTACCCTAACCTTAACCATAATCCTAACAGTAACCCTACCATAACCCTAACGTTACTCAAACCCAAACACAGACCCTGACCCTTGCTTTGATCTTGAGTCTTACCCAGACACTAATGCTAACCATGACCCTGACCCTGACCTTCACCATAACCATGACCCTGACCCTAGCCTTGATGCTGACCCTGACCTTGACCCTGACCCTAACCCTAAACCTAACTCTAACCCTAACCCTAGCTGTGCATTTAACCGTTATGCTAATCTTAACGATAACCCTAACCGAAACCCTACCCTAACCCTAACTCTAACCTTACTCTAACCCGAACACTGACCCTGAACCTGGTTTGACCTTGATCCTGACCCTGACCTTGAATATAACCATGACCCTGACCCTGACCTTGACCCTGATCATAACACTAACCCTAAGTCTAACCTTAACCCAAGCTCTACATTTAACCCTTACCCTAACCATTACCAGAACCCTAACAGTAACCCTACCCTAACCCTAACCCTAACCTTACCCTAACCCGAATACTGACCCGGACCCTGGCTTTGACCTTGACTCTGACCCAGAACATAACACTAATTTTGACCCTGATCATGACCTTGAACGTAACGAAGAACATGACGCTGACCTTGAGGCTGACCTTGACCTTAACCCTGACCCTAACCCTAACCCTAACCCTAACTGTAACCGTAAAGCTAGCTCGGCATTTAACCCTTACCCTAACCTTAACCATACCGCTGACCGAAAACCTAACCTAACCGTAACTCTACCTTTACTCTAACCCGAACACTGACCCTGATCCTGGTTTGACCTTGACCCAGACCCTGACCTTGAATGTAACAATGACCCCGACCCAGACCTTGACCCTGATCATAACGCTAACACTAAGTCTAACCCTCAACCTAGCTTTGCATTTAACCCTAACCCTAACCCTAATCCTACCCTAACTCGATCCCTAACCCTAACCTTACTCTAATTCAAACACTCACCCTGACCCCGGTTTGACCTTGACTCTGACCCCGACCCTAAGGGTAACAATGACTCTGACCATGACCTTGAATATAACCATGACCCTGACCTTGACGATGACCCTAATCTTGACCCTGAACCTAAATCTAACCTTAGACCTAACTGTAACCCTAACCCTAGCTCTGCATTTAACCCTTACCCTAACATTAACCATAACCTTAACCGTAACCCTACCCTAACCCTAACCCTAATCCTAACTCTAACCTTACTCTAACCCGAACACTGACCCTAAACCTGTCTTAGATCTTGACCCTGACCCGGACCCTAATGCGTACCATGACTCTGACCCTGACGTTGACAGTAACCATGACCCTGACGCTGACCTTGATGCTGACCCTGACCTTGACCCAGACCCTAAACCTAACCCTAACTCTAACACTAACCCTAACCCTAACCCTAGCACTGCATTTAACCCTTACCCTAAGCTTAACCATAACCCTAACAGTAACCATACCCGAACCCTAGCCTTACTCTAACCCGAACAATGACCCTGACCCTGTCTTTGATCTTGACCCTGACACTTACACTACCGCTAACCATGACCCTGACCCTGACCTTGACCATAACCATGACCCTGACCCTGA
>NW_017968523.1:1382670-1398209 GCF_000165445.2 Microcebus murinus
CCTAACCCTAGCTCTGCATTTAACCCTTACCCTAACATTAACCACAACCCTAACCGTAACCCTACCCAAACCCTAACCCTAACCATAACTCTAACCTTACTCTAACCCGAACAATGACCCTAAACCTGTCTTAGATCTTGACCCTGACCCGGACCCTAATGTGTACCATGATTCTGACCCTGACCTTGACAGTAACAATGACCCTGACCCTAACGCTAAACCTAACACTAAACCTAACCCTAGCTCTGCATTTAAACGTTATGCTAACCTTAACCATAACCCTAACCGTAACCCTACCCTAACCCTAGCTCTAACCTTACTCTAACTCGAACACTGACCCTGACCTAGGCTTTCACCTTGACCCTGACCGAGACCCAAACACTAACCATGACCCTGACATTGACCCTGACCATAACGATGACCCTGACTCTGAATATGACGCTGACCGTAACCTTGACCCTGACCCTAACCCTAATTCTAACTCTAACCCTAACCCTAGCTCTGCATTTAACCTTTACCCTATGTTAAACATAACCCTAACCAAAACCCTACCCGAACTCGATCCCTAACGCTAACCTTACTCTAACCTGAACACTGACCCTGACCCTGCCTTTGACCTTGACCCTGACCCAAACGCTACCCATGACCGTGATCCTGACCTTGAACTTCACCATGACCCTGACCCTGACCTTGAAGCTGACCGAGACCTTGACCCTGACCCTAATCCTAACGCTAAATCTAACCCTAACCCTAGCTCTGCATGAGACCTTTACCCTACCTTAACCATAAACCTAACCATAACCCTACCCTAACTCGATGCCTAACACTAACCTTACTCTAACTCAAACACTCACCCTGACCCTGGTTTGATCTTGACTCTGACCCAGACCCTAAGGCTAACCATGACTCTGACCATGACCTTGAATGTAACCATGACCCTGACCTTGACGCTGACCCTAAACTTGACCCTGACCCTAAACCTAACCCTAACCCTAACTGTAACCCTAACCCTAGCTCTGCATTTAACCCTTACCCTAACATTAACCAGACCCTAAACTTGACCCTGACCCTAAACCTAACCCTAACCCTAACTGTAACCCTAACCCTAGCTCTGCATTTAACCCTTACCCTAACATTAACCATAACCCTAACCATAACCCTACCCTAACCCTAAACCTAACCCTACCTCTAACCTTACTCTAACCCGAACACTGACCCTAAACCTGTCTTTGATCTTGACCCTGACCTGGACTCTAATGCGTACCATGACTCTAACCCTGACCTTGACAGTAACAATGACACTGACGCTGACCTTGATGCTGACCCTGACCTTGACCCTGACCCTACACCTAACCCTAACTCTAACCCTAACCCTAGCTCTGCATTTAACCCTTACCCTAAGCTTAACCATAACCCTAACAGTAACCATACCCGAACCCTAGCCTTACTCTAACCCGAACAATGACCCTGACCCTGTCTTTGATCTTGACCCTGACCCTGACACTAACGCTAACCATGACCCTGACCCTGACCTTGACCATAACCATGACCCTGACCCTGACCCTGACCTTGATGCTGACCCTGACTTTGACCCTGACCCTAACCCTACCTCTGCATTTAACCATTAAGCTAACCTTAACAATAACCCTAACCCTAACCTTACCCTAACCCTAATTCTAACCTTACTCTAAATGGAACACTGACCCTGACCCAGGATTTCACCTTGACACTGACCAAGACCAAAATGCTAACCATGAACCTGACACTGACCCTGACAGTAACCATGACCCTGTCCCTGAATTTGACGATGACCCTGACCTTGATCCTGACCGTAACCCTAAGCCTAACACTAACCCTTACCCTAGCTCTGCATTTGACCTTTACCCTACCTTAACCATAACCCTAACCGTAACCCTACCCTAACTCGATCCCTAACCCTAACCTTACTCTGTCTCAAACACTGACCCTGACCCTGGTTTGACATTGACTCTGACCCAGATCCTAAGGCTAACCATGAACCTGACCATGACCTTGAATGTAACCATGACCCTGACCCTGATCTTGATGCGGACCCTAATCTTGACACTGATCCTAAACCTAACCCTAACCCTAACTGTAACCCTAACTCTAGCTCTGCGTTTAATCCTTACCCTAACATTAACCATAACCCTAACCGTATCCCTACCCTAACCCTAAACCTAACCCTAACTCTAACCTTACTCTAAACCGACCACTGACCCTGACCCTGTCTTTGACCTTGATCCTGACCCTGACCCTAACGCTATCCATGACCCTGACCCTGACCTTGACCATAACCATGACCATGACCCTGACCTTGACCCTGAACCTAACCCTAAATCTAACTCTAAACCTAACCCTAGCTCTGCATTTAACTGTTACGCTAACCTTCACCCTAACCGTAACCGTAACCCTACCCTAACCATAAATCTAACTTTACTCTAACCCGAACCCTGACCTTGGCTTTGACCTTGACCCTGACCCTTACCCTAATGCTAACTATGACGCTGATACTGACATTGACCGAAACCAGGACCCTCACCCTGACCTTAACCCTGCCCCAGACCTTGACCTTGACCCTAACCCTAACCTTAACTCTAACCCTAACCCTAGCTCTGCATTTAACCCTTACCCTAAACTTAACCATAACCCTAACATAACCCTACCCTAACCCTAACCCTAAACTTAGCTCTAACCTTACTCTAACCCGAACACTGACCCTGACCCTGGCTTTGACCTTGACTCTGACCCAGAACCTCACGCTAACTTTGACCCTCATCATGACCTTGAATGTAACCATGACCCTGACATTGACCTTGATGCTGACCCTGACTTTGACCATGAACCAACACCTAACCGTAACCCTAACTCTAACCCTAACCTTAGCCTTGCATTTAACCCTTACCCTAACCTTAACCATACCCTAAAATTAACCTTATCCTCACCCAAACCCTAACCCTAACTCTAACCTGAACACTGACCCTGAACCTGTCTTTGACCTTGACACTGAACCAGACCATAACACCAACCTTGTCCTTGACCATGACCTTGAATGTATCCATGACCCTGACCCAGACCTTGATGCTGACCCTGACCTTGACCCTAACCCTAAACATAACCCTAACACTAACTCTATCCCTAACCCTAGCTCTGCATTTAACCCTTACCCTAACCTTAACCAAAACCCTAACCATAACCCTCCCCTAACCCTAACCCTAACCCTAACTCTAACCTTATACTAACCCGAACACTGACCCTGACCCTGTCTTTGACCATGACTCTAACCCGGACCCTAACGCTTACCATGATTCTGACCCTGACCTTGAAAGTAACCATGACCCTGACGCTGACCTTGACGCTGACCCTGACCTTGACCCTGACCCTAACCCTAACCCTAACACTAACCCTAACCCTAGCTCTGCATTTAACCCTTACCCTAACCTTAACCATAACCCTAACCGTAACCCTACCCTAACAATAACCATACTCTAACCCGAACACTGACCCTGGCTGTGACCTTGACCCTTACCCTGACCCTAATGCTAACCATGAACCTGATCCTGACCTTCACCGAAACCATGACACTTACTCTGAACTTGAAGCTGACCCTGACCTTGACCCTGACCCTAACCCTAAAACTAACTCTAACCCTAAACCTAGCTCCACATTTAACCCTTGCCCTAAACTTAACCAAAACCCTAACCGTAACCCTAGCCTAACAATAACCTTACTCTAACCCGAACCCTTACCCTGGCTGTGACCTTGACCCTGACCCTGACTCTAATGCTAACCATGACCCTGCTCCTGACCTTGACCAAAACAAGGACACTGACCCTGACCTTGACACTGCCCCAGACATTGACCTTGATCCTAACCCTAACTCTAACACTAACCCTAGCTCTGCATTTAACCCTTACCCTAACCTTAACCATAACCCTAACAGTAACCCTACCCTAACCCTAACCCTAAGCCTAACCTTACTCTAACCCGAACACTGACCCTAAACCAGGCTTTGACCTTGACCCTGACCCAGAAGCTAACGCTAATTTTGACGCTGATCATGACCTTGAACATAACCGTGACCCTGACACTGACATTGAGGCTGACCCTGACCTTGACCCTGCCCCTAAACCTAACCCTAACCGTAACTGTAACCTTAAGCCTAGCTCTACATTTAAACCTTACGCTAACCTTAATCATAACGCTAACCTTAACCCTACCCTAACCCTAACCCTAACTCGAACCTTACTCTAACAGGAACACTGACCCTGACCCTGTCTTTGACCTTGTCCCTGACCCAGACATAACGCAAACCATGACCCTGACCATGACCTTGAATGTAACCATGACACTGACCATGACCTTGAAGGTTACCCTGACCATAACCCTAAATCTAACCCTAACCCTAACTGTAACCTTAACCTTAGGTCTGGATTTAACCCTTACCCTAACCTTAAACATAACCCTAACTGTAACCATACCCTAACCCTAACTGTAACCTTACTCTAACCCGAACACTGACCCTGACCTTACCTTTGACCTTGACGCTGACCCTGAAACTAACGCTGACCTTAACCCTAACCCTAACTCTAACCCTAACCCTAACTCTAACCCTAAAGCTAGCTCTGCATTTAAGCTTTACCCTATCTTAACCATAACCCTAACCGTAACCCTACCCTAACTCGATACCTAACTGTAACCTTACTCTCACCGGAACACTGATCCTGACCCTACCTTTGACCTTTACCCTGAGCCTGACCCTAACGCTAACCATGACCGTGCTCCTGACTTTGACCGAAACCATGACCCTGACCCTGACCTTGACGCTGACCCTAAACCTAACCCTAACCCTAACTGTAACCCTAACCCTAGCTCTGCATTTAACCCTTACCCTAACATTAACCATAACCCTAACCGTATCCCTAACCTAACCCTAAACCTAACCCTAAATCTAACCTTACTCTAAACCGACCACTGACCCTGACCCTGTCTTTGACCTTGACCCTGACCCTGACCCTAACGATAACCATGACCCTGACCCGGAACTTGACCATAACCATGACGCTGACCCTGACCTTGACCATGACCCTAACCCTAAACCTAACTCTAAACCTAAACCTAGCTCTGCATTTAACCGTTACGCTAACCTTAACCCTAACCCTAACCGTAACCATACTCTAATCCTAACTCTAACCTTACTCTAACCCAAACACTGTCCCTGACCCAGGTTTTGATCTTGATTCTGACCCAGACCCTAAAGCTAACCATGACCCTGATCCTGACATTGACCTTAACCATGACAAGGACACTGAACTTGACGCTGACCATGTCCTTGACCGCGACTCTAACACTAACCCTATTTCTAACCCTAACATTAGTTCTGCATTTAACCCTTAACGTACCCTTAACCATAACCCTAACCGTAACCCTACCCTAACCCTTACCCTAACTCTAACCTTACTATAACCCGAACACTGACCCTAACCCAGGCTTTGACCTTGACCCTGACACTGACCCAAACGCTAAACAAAACCCTGACCCTGACCTTGACCATAAGCATGACCTGAACCTGACCTTGACCGTGACCCTATCCCTAACTCTAAACCTAACCCTAGCTCTGCATTGAACCCTTACCCTAACCTTAACCATAACCCTAAAAGTAACCCTACCCTAACCCTAACATTACTCAAACCCTAACACAGACCCTGACCCTTGCTTTGACCTTGAGTCTTACCCAGACCCTAAAGCTAACCATGACCCTGATCCTGACCTTGATCGTAAACATGACCCTTACCCTGAACTTAAAGCTGACCCTGACCTTGACCCTGACCCCAAACCTAACCCTAACCCTAACTCTAACCCTAACCCTAGATCTGCATTTAACCCTTACCCTAACATTAACCATACCGCTAACCGAAACCCTACCCTAGCCCTAACTCTAACCTAACTCTAACCCGAACACTGTCCCTGAAACTGGTTTGAACTTGACCCTGGCCCTGACCTTGAATGTAACCATGACCCCGACCCTGACCTTGACCCTGATCATAACGCTAACCCTAAGTCTAACCCTAACCCAAGCTCCACATTTAACCCTTACCCTAACCATAACCAGAACCCTAACAGTAACCCTACCCTAACCCTAACCCTAACCCTAACCTTACTCTAACCCGATCACTGACCCTGAACCCTGTTTGACCTTGACCCTGACCTTGAATGTAACCATGACCCCGAACCTGACCTTGACCCTGATCATAACGCTAACCCTAATTTAACCCTAAACCAAGTTCTACATTTTACCCTAACCCTAACCATAACCAGAACCCTAACAGTAACCCTACCCTAACCCTAACCTTAACCCTAACCTTACTCTAACCCGAACACTGACCCTGACCCTGGCTTTGACCTTGACTCTGACCCAGAACCTAACGCTAATTTTTACCATGACACTGACCTTGAGGCTGACCCTGACCTTGACCCTGACCCTAAACCTAACCCTAAGCGTAACTGTAACCCTAATCCTATATCTGCATTTAACCCTTAAGCTAACTTAAATATAACGCTAACCGTAACGCTACCCAACCCTAACCCTAACCCTAACTCGAACCTTACTCTAACCGGAACACTGACCCTGACCCTGTCTTTGACATTGACACTGACCCAGACCCTAACGCTAACCATGACCCTGACCATGAACTTGAATGTAAACATGACACTGACCATGACCTTGACGCTGTCCCTGACCCTGACCCTAAACCTAACCATAGCCCTAACTGTAACCTTAACCCTAGGTCTGCATTTAACCCTTAACCTAACCTTAATCATAACCCTAACCGTAACCCTACCCTAACCCTAAATGTAACCTTATTCTAACCCGAACTCTGACCAGGACCCTGCGTTTGACCTTGAGCCTGACCCTGACCCTAAAGCTAACCATGACCGTGATCCTGACCTTGACCCTTACCCTGACCTTGAATGTAACCATGACCCTGACCCTGTCCTTGACCTTAACCATGACCCTGACCCTGACCTTGACGCTGACCCTTTCCTTGACCGTGACTCTAACCCTAACCCTAACTCTAACCCTAACCTTAGCTCTGCATTTAACCCTTACCATAACTTTAACCATAACCCTAACCGTAACCCTACCCTGACCCTTAGCCTAACTCTAACCTTACTCTAACCCGAACCCTGACCCTGAACCTGGTTTGACCTTGCCACTTACCCTGACCTTGAATGTAACCATGACCCCGACCCTGACCTTGAACCTCATCATAACACTAACCCTAAGTCTAACCCTAACCCAAGCTCTACTTTTAACCCTTATCGTAACCATAACCAGAACCCTAACAGTAACCCTACCCTATCCCTAAGCCTAACCCTAACTCGAAACTTACTCTAACCGGAACACTGACCCTGACCCTGTCTTTGAACTTGACCCTGACCCAGACCCTAACGCTAACCATGACCCTGACCATGAACTTGAATGTAACCATGACACTGACCATTACATTAACGCTGACCCTGACCGAAAACCTAACCCTAACCAAAACTGTAACCTTAACCCTTGGTCTGCATTTAACACTTACAATAACCTTAACCATAACCCTAACCGTAACTCTACCCTAACTCGATCCCGAACCCTAACCTTACTCTAACCCGAACACTGACCCTGACCCTGCCTTTGACCTTGACCCTGACCCTGACCCTAAGGCTAACCATGGCCCTTTCCCTGATCTTGACCGTAACCATGACACTGACCCTGAACTTGACGCTGACCCAGACCTTGACCCTGACTCTAACCCTAACGCTAAATCTAACCCTAACCCTAGCTCTGCATTTGACCATTACCCTACCTTAAGCATAACTGTAACTGTAATCCTACCCTAAATCGATCCCTAACACTAACCTTACTCTATCTCGAACACTGACCCTGACCCAGGTTTTGACCTTGACCCTGACCCAGACCCTAAAGCTAACCATGACCCTGATCCTGACCTTGACCTTAACCATGACACGGACACTGACCTTGATGCTGACTCTGTCATTGACCGTGACTCTAACCCTACCCCTATTTCTAACCCTAACCTTAGCTCTGCATTTAACCCTTATCGTACCCTTAACCATAACCCTAACCGTAACCCTACGCTAACCCTTACCCTAATTCTAACATTACTCTAACCAGAACTCTGACCCTATCCCAGGCTTTGACCTTGACCCTGACACTGACCCGAATGCTAACCAAACCCCTGACCCTGACCTTGACCATACGCATGATCCTGACCCTGACCTTGACGCTGACCCTGACCTTGACCGTGACCCTATCCCTAACTCTAACCCTAACCCTAACTCTGCATTGAACTCTTACCCTAACCTTAACCATAACCCTAAAAATAACCCTACCCTAACCATAACGTTACTCAAAACCTAACACAGACCCTGACCCTTGCTTTGACCTTGAGTCTTACCCAGACCCTAACGCTAACCATGACCCTGACCCTGACCTTGACCGTAACCATGACCCTTACCCTGAGCTTGAAGCTGACCCTGACCTTGACCCTGACCCCAAACCTAACCCTAACCCTAACTCTAACCCTAAACCTAGCTCTGCATTTAACACTTACCCTAAACTTAACCATACCGCTAACCGAAACCCTACCCTAACCGTAACTCTAACCTTACTCTAACCTGAACACTGACGCTGAACCTGGTTTGACCATGACCCTGGCCCTGACCTTGAATGGAACCATGACCCCGACCTTGACCTTGACCCTGATCATAACGCTAACCCTAAGTCTAACCCTAACCCAAGCTCTACATTTAACCCTTACCCTAACCATAACCAGAACCCTAACAGTAACCCTACCCTAAACCTAACCCTAACCCTAACCTTATTCTAACCCGAACACTGACCCTGACCCTGGCTTTGACCTTGACTCTGACCCAGAACCTAACGCTAATTTTGACCCTGATCGTGACCTTGAACGTAACAATGAACCTGACACTGACCTTGAGGCTGACCCGGACCTTGACACTGAGCCTAAACCTAACCCTAACGGTAACTGTAACCCAAACCCTAGATCTGCATTTAACCCTTACCCTAACCTTAACCATACCGCTAACCGAAACCCTACCCAACCCTAACCCTAACCCTAACTCAAACATTACTCTAACCCGAACACTGACCCTGACCCTGCATTTCACCTTGACCCTGACCCTAAAACTAACCATAACCGTGATCCTGACCTTGACCGTAACCATGACCCTGACGCTGATCTTTACGCTGACGCAGACCTTGACCCTGACCCTAACCCTAACCCTAACTCTAACCCTAACCCTAGCTCTGCATTTAAACTCTACACTATCTTAACCATAACCCTAACCGTAACCCTACCCTAACTCGATCCCTAATACTAACCTTACTCTACCCAAACACTGACCCTGACCCTGGTTGACCTTGACTGTGACCCAGACACTAAGGCTAACCATGACGCTGACCATGAACCTAAATATAACCATGAAACACAACCTAACCTTGACGCTGACCCTAATCTCGACCCTGACCCTAAACCTAACCCTAATCCTAACTGTAACCATAACCCTAGCTCTGCATTTAACCCTTACCCTAACATTAACCATAACCCTAACCGTATCCCTACCCTAACCCTAAACCTAACCCTAACTCTAACTTTACTCTAAACCAACCACTGACCCTGACCCTGTCTTTGACCTTGACCCTGACCTTGACCCTAACGCTAGCCATGACCCTGAACCTGACCTTGACCATAACCATGACCCTGACTCTGACTTGACGCTGACCCTGACCTTGACCCTGACCCTAATCCTAAACCTAACTCAAAACCTAAACCTAGCTCTGCATTTAACCGTTATGCTAACCTTAACCATAACCCTAACCATAACCCTACCCTAACCCTAACTCTAACCTTACTTTAACCCGAACACTGACCCTGACTCAGGCTTTCACCTTGACCCTGACCGAGACCCAAACGCTAACCATGACCCTGACACTGACCCTGACAGTAACCATGACCCTGTCCCTGAATTTGAAGATGACCCTGACCTTGACCCTGACCCTAACCCTAACCCTAACTCTAACCCTAGCTCTGCATTTAACCTTTACCCTATCTTAACCATAACCCTAACCGTAAACCTACCCTAACTCGATCCCTAACCCTAACCTTACTCTACTTCAAACATTGACCCTGACCCTGGTTTGACCTTGACTCTGACCCAGACCCTAAGGCTAACCATGATCTTGAATGTAACCATGACCATGACCCTGACCTTGGGCTGTCCCTAATCTTGATCCTGACCCTAAGCCTAACCTTAACCCTAACTGTAACCCTAACCCAAGCTCTGCATTTAACCCTTACCCTAACATGAACCATAACCCTAAATGTATCCCTACCCTAACCTTAAACCTAACCTTAACTCTCACCTTATTCTAAACCGACCACTGACCCTGACCCTGTCTTTGACCTTTACCCTGACCCTGACACTAAAGCTAACCAGGACCCTGACCCTGACCTTGACCCTGACCCTGACCTTGACGCTGACCATAACCTTGACCCTGACCCTAACCCTAAATATAACTCTAACGCTAACCCTAGCTCTGCATTTAACCTTAACCCTACCTTAACCATAACCCTAACCGTAACCCTACCCTAAATCGATCCCTAACAATAACCTTACTCTAACCTGAGCACTGACCCTGACCGAGGTTTTGACCTTGACCCTGACCAAGACCCTAAAGCTAACCATGACCCTTACCCTGACGTTGACCGTCACCATGACCCTGACCCTGACCTTGACGCTGACTCTGTCTGTAACTGTGACTCTAACCTTAACCACCACTCTAACCCTAACCTAAGCTCTGCATTTAACCCTTACCTTAACCTTAACCATAACCCTAACCATAACCCTACCCTAACCCTTACCCTTACTCTAACCTTACTGTAACCCTAACAATGACCCTAAGCCAGGCTTTGACCTTGACCCTGACCCTGACCCGAATGCTAACCAAAACCCTGACCCTGAGTTGATCGTAAACATGACCCTGACCCTGAACTTGACGCTGACCCTGACCTTGACCGTAACCCTAATCCTAACTCTAACACTAACCCTAGCCCTACATTGACCCTTACCCTAACCTTAACCATAACCCTAACAGTAACCCTACCCTAACCCTAACGTTACACAAACCCAAACACAGACACTGACCCTTGCTTTGACCTTGAGTCTTACCAAGACCCTAACGCTAAGCATGACCCTGACCCTGACCTTGACCGTAACCATGAACCTTAACCTGACCTTGAAGCTGACCCTTACCTTGACTCTGACCCCAAACCTAACCCTAACCCTAACTCTAACCCTAACCCTAGCTCTGCATTTAACCCTTACCCTAACCTTAACCATACCGCTAACCAAAACCCTACCCTAACCCTAACTCTAACCTTACTCAAACCCGAACACTGACCCTGAACCTGGTTTGACCTTAACCCTGGAACTGACCTTGAATGTAACCATGACCCCGACCCTGACCTTGACAGGTCATAACGCTAACACTAAGTCTCACCCTAACCCAAGTTCTACATTTAACCCTTACCCTAACCATAATCAGAACCCTAACAGTTCCCCTACCCTAACCATAACCTTAACCCTAACCTTACTCTAACCTGAACACTGACCCTGACCCTGTCTTTAATCTTGACCCTGACCCAGACCCTAACGCTAACCATGACCCTGACCATGACCTTGAATGTAACCATGACCCTGACCCTGACCTTGACGCTGACCCTAATCTTTACCCGGACCCTAAACCTAACCCTAACCGTATCTGTAACCTTAACTCTAGGTCTACATTTAAACCTTACCCTAACCTTAACCATAACTCTAACCTTAACCCTACCCTAACCCTAAATGTAACCTTATTCTAACCCGAACACTGACCCTGACCCGGGGTTTGACCTTGACCCTGACCCTGACCTTGAATGTAACCATGACCCCGACCCTGACCTTGACCCTGATCATAAAGCTAACCCAAAGTCTAAACCTAACCCAAGCTCTACATTTAAACCTAACCCTAACCATAACCAGAACCCTAACAGTAACCCTACCCTAACTCTAACCCTAACCCTAACCTTACTCTAACTCAAACACTGACCCTGACCCTGGCTTTGACCTTGACTCTGACCCAGAACCTGACGCTAATTTTGACCCTGATCATGACCTTGAATGTAACCATGACCCTGACAGTGACCATGAGACTGACCCTGACCTTGACCCTGACCCTAACCCTAAACCTAACTCTAAACCTAACCCACCTCTGCATTTAACCCTTACGCTAACTTTAACCATAACCCTAACCGTAACCCTACCCTAACCCTAACTCTAACCTTACTCTAACCCGAACACTAACCCTGACCCAGGCTTTCACCTTGAACCTGACCAAGTCCCTAAGGCTAACCATGACCCTGACACTGACCCTGACCATAACCATGACCCTGACCCTGAATTTGATGCTGACCCTGACCTTAACCCTGACCCTAACCCTAACCCTAACTCTAACACTAACCCTGGCTCTGCATTTCACCCTTACCCTAATCTTAACCATAACCCTAACCGTAACCCCACCCTAACCCTAACTCTAACCTAACTCTAACTCGAACACTGACCCTGATCCTGTCTTTGAGCTTGACTGTAACCCTGACCCAAACGCTAACATTGACCCAGAGCCTGACATTGACCGTAACCATGACCCTGACCCTGGCCTTGACGCTGACCCTAACCTTGTCCCTAACCCTAACCCTAAATATAACTCTAACGCTAACCCTAGCTCTGCATTTAACCTTAACCCTACCTTAACCATAATCCTAACCGTAACCCTACCCTAAATCGATCCCTAACCCTAACCTTACTCTAACTCGAGCACTGACCCTAACCCAGGTTTTGACCTTGCCCCTGACCCAGACCCTAAAGCTAACCATGACCCTGACCCTGACCTTGACCTTAACCATGACCCTGACCCTTACCTTGATGCTGACCCTGTCCTTAACCGTGATTCTAACCCTACCCCAACTCTAACCCTAACCTTAGCTCTGCATTTAACCCTTACCGAAAACTTAACCATAACCCTAACCGTAACCCTACCCTAACCCTTACCCTAACTCTAACCTTACGGTAACCCAAACACTGACCCAAACCCAGGCTTTGATCTTGACCCTGACCCTGACCCGAACGCTAACCAAAACCCTGACCCTGAGTTGACCATACACATGACCCTGACCCTGAACTTGACGCTGACCCTGACCTTGACCGTAATCCTAACCCTAACTCTAACCCTAACCCTAGCTCTGCAATGAACACTTACCCTAACCTTAACCATAACCCTAACAGTAACCCTACCCTAACTCTAACGTTACTCAAACCCAAACAAAGACCCTGAACCTTGCTTTGACCTTGAGTCTTACCCAGACCCTAACGCTAACCATGACCATGACCCTGACCTTGACCGAAACCATGACACTTACCCTGACCTTGAAGCTGACCCTGACCTTGATCCTGACCCCAAACCTAACCCTAACACTAACTCTAACCCTAAACCTAGCTCTGCATTTAACCCTTACCCTAACCTTAACCATACCGCTAACCAAACCGTACCCTAACCCTAACTCTAACCTTACTCTAACCCAAACACTGACCCTGAACCTGGTTTGACCTTGACCCTGGCCCTGACCTTGAATGTAACCATGACCCCGACCCTGACCTTGACTGATCATAACGCTAACCCTAAGTCTAACCCTAACACAAGCTCTATATTTAACCCATACGCTAACCATAACCAGAACCCTAACAGTAACCCTACCCTAACCGTAACCCCAACCCTAACCTTACTGTAACCCGAGCACTGACACTGTCTTTGACCTTGACCCTGACCCAGACCCTAACGCTAACCATGACCCTGACCCTGACCTTGACCGTAACCATGACCCTTACCCTGACCTTGAAGCTGACTCTGACCTTGACCCTGACCCTAACACTAACCCTAACTCTAACCCTAACCCTAGCTCTACATTTAACCCTTACCCTAACCTTAACCATAACCCTAACCGTAACCCTACCCTAACCCTAACCCTAACCTTACTCTAACTGGAACACTGACCCTGATCCTACCTTTGACTTTGACTGTGACCCTGACCCGAACGCAAACCATGAACCAGACCCTGACCTTGACCGGAACGATGACCCTGACCCTGACCCTGACCTTGATGCTGACCCTAAACTTAACCATGAACCTAACCCTAAATCTAACTCTAAGGCTTACCCTAGCTCTGCCTTTAACCTTTACCATACCTTAACCATGACCCTAACAGTAACCCTACCCTAAATCGATCCCTAACCCTAACTTTACTCTAACTCGAACACGGACCCTGAACAGGTTTTGACCTTGACCCTGACCCACACCCTAAAGCTAATCATGACCCTGACCCTGACCTTTACCGTAACCATGACCCTTACCCTGAACTTGAAGCTGACCCTGACTTGACCCTGACCCCAAACCTAACCATAACCGTAACTCTAACCCTAAACCTAGCTCTACATTTAACCCTTACCCTAACCTTAACCATACCGCTAACCGAAACCCTACCCTAACCGTAACTCTAACCTTACTCTAACCCGAACACTGACCCTAAACTTGATTGACCTTGACCCTGACCCTGACTTTGAATGTAACCATGACCCAGACCCTGACCTTGACCCTGATCATAACGCTAACCCTAAGTCTAACCCTAACCCAAGCTCCACATTTAACCCTTACCCTAACCATAACCAGAACCCTAACAGTAACCCTACCCTAACCCTAACCCTAACCCTAACCTTACTCTAACCTGAACACTGACCCTGACCCTGGCTTTGACCTTGATTCTGACCCAGAACCTAACACTAATTTTGACGCTGATCATGACCTTGAACATAACCATGAACCTGACACTAACCTTGAGACTGACCCTGACCTTGACTCTGACCCTAAACCTAACCGTAACCGTAACTGTAACCCTAACCCTAGGTCTGCATTTAACCCTTACGCTAACCTTAAGCATAACGCTAACCGTAAACCTACCGTAATCCTAACCCTAACCCTAACTCGAACCTTACTCTAACCGGAACGCTGACCCTGAGCCTGTCTTTGACCTTGACCCTGACACAGACCCTAACGCTAACCATGACTCTGACCATGACTTTGAATTTAACCATGACCCTGACGCTGACCTTGACGCTGACCCAGACCTTAACCCTGACCCTAACCCTAATCCTAACTCTAACCCTAACAGTAGCTCTGCATTTAACCTTTACCCTATCTTAACCATAACCCGAACCATAACCCTACCTTAACTCGATCCGTAACCCTAAACTTACTCTAACCCGAACACTGACCCTGACCCTGGCTTTGACCTTGACACTGACCCAGAACCTAACGCTAATTTTTTTTTTTTTTTTTTTTT
>NW_017968523.1:1407046-1434753 GCF_000165445.2 Microcebus murinus
CAACTCGATGCCTAACCCTAACCTTACTCTAACTCAAACACTCACCCTGACCCTGGTTTGACCTTGACTCTGACCCAGACCCTAAGGATAACCATGACTCTGACCATGACCTTGAATGTAACCATGACCCTGACTTGACGCTGACCCTAATCTTGACCCTGACCCTAAACCTAACCCTAACCCTAACTGTAACCCTAACCCTAGGTCTGCATTTAACCCTTACCCTAACATTAACCATAACCCGTAACCCTACCCAAACCCTAACCCTAACCCTAACTCTAACCTTACTCTAACGCGAACACTGACCCTAACCCTGTCTTTGATCTTGACCCTGACCCGGACCCTAATGCGTACCATGACTCTGATCCTGACCTTGACAGTAACCATGACCCTGACGCTGACCTTGACGCTGACCCTGACCTTGACCCTGACCCTAAACCTAACCCTAACTCTAACCCTAACCCTAGCTCTGCATTTAACCCTTACCCTAAGCTTAATCATAACCCTAAAGTAACCATACCCGAACCCTAGCCTTACTATAACCCAAACAATGACTCTGACCCTGTCTTTGATCTTGACCCTGACCCTGACACTAACGCTAAACATGACCCTGACCATGACCTTGACCATAACCATGACCCGGACCCTGACCTTGACGCTGACCCTGACTTTGACCCTGACCCTAACCCTAAACCTAACTCTAAACCTAACCCTAGCTCTGCATTTAACCGTTATGCTAACCTTAACCATAACCCTAACCGTAACCCTACCCTAACCCTAACTCTAACCTTACTCTAACCCGAACACTGACCCTGACCCAGGCTTTCACCTTGACCCTGACCGAGACTCAAACGCTAAACATGACCCTGACATTGACTCTGACCATAACGATGACCCTGACTCTGAATATGACACTGACCATAACCTTGACCCTGACCCTAAACCTAACCCTAAGTCTAACTGTAACCCTAGCTCTGCATTTAACCTTTACCCTATGTTAACCATAACCCTAACCGAAACCCTACCCTAACTCGATCACTAACGCTAACCTTACTCTAACTGAACACTGACCTTGACCCTGCATTTGACCTTGACCCTGACCCTGACCCTAACCCTAACCCTGACTGTGATCCTGACCTTGACTGTAACCATGACCCTGATCCTGACCTTGACTCTGACCCAGACCTTGACCCGGACCCTAACCCTAACCCTAACTCTAACCCTAATGCTAGCTCTGCTTTTAACCCTTACCCTAACCTTAACCATAACCCTAACCATAACCCTAATCTAACCTTAACACTAACCTTACTCTAACTCGAACATGACCCTGATCCTGCCTTTGACCTTGATCCTGACCCTGACTCGAACGCTAACCATGACCCAGACCCCAATCTTGACCGTAACCATGACACTGACCCTGACCTTGACGCTGACCCTAATCTTGACCCTGACCCTAACCCTAAATCTAACTCTAACCTTAACCCTAGCTCTGCATTTGGCCTTTACCCTACCTTAACCATAACCCTAACCGTAACCCTACCCTAAATCGATCAATAACCCTAACCTTACTATAACTCGAACACTGACACTGAACCAGGTTTTGACATTGACCCTGACCCAGACCCTAAAGCTAACCATGACCCTGATCCTGACCTAGACCTTAACCATGACCCTGACCCTGACCTTGATGCTGACCCTTTCCTTGACCGTGACTCTAACCCTAACCTTAACTCTAACCCTAACCTTAGCTCTGCATTTAACCCTTACCATAACTTTAACCATACCCCTAACCGTAACCCTACCCTAACCCTTACCCTAAATCTAACCTTACTCTAACCTGAACACTGACTCTAACCCAGGCTTTGACCTTGACCCTGACCCTGACCCGAACGCTAACCAAAACCCTGAACCTGACCTTGACCATACCCATGTCCCTGACCCTGACCTTGACGCTGACCGTGACCTTGACCATGACCCTAACCCTAACTCTAACCCTAACCCTAGCTCTGCATTAAACCCTTACCCTAACCTTAACCATAACCCTAACAGTAACCCTACCCTAACCCTAACGTTACTCAAACCCAAACACAGACCCTGACCCTTGCTTTGATCTTGAGTCTTACCCAGACACTAACGCTAAACATGACCCTGACCCTGAACTTGATTGTAACCATGACCCTTACCCTGACCTTGACGCTGACCATGACCTTGACCCTGACCCTAACCCTAAACCTAACTCTAAACCTAACCCTACCTCTGCATTTAACCACTAAGCTAACCTTAACAATAACTCTAACAGTAACCTTACCCTAACCGTAACTCTAACCTTACTCTATCCGGAACACTGACACTGACCCAGGCTTTCACCTTGACACTGACCGTGACCAAAACGCTAACCATGAACCTGACACTGACCCTGAGAGTAACCATGACCCTGACCCTGAATTTGACGCTGACTCTGACCTTGATCCTGACCCTAACCCTAACCCTAACTGTAACCCTAACCCTAGCTCTGCATTTAACCCTTACCCTAACATTAACCATAACCCTAACCATATCCCTACCCTAACCCTAAACCTAACCCTAACTCTAATCTTACTCTAAACCTACACTAACTCGATCCCTAATCCTAACCTTCCTATAACTCGAACACTGACCCTGACACTGACTTAGACCTTGACTCTGACCCAGACCCTAATGCTAACCATGACCCTGACCGTGACCTAGAAAGTATACAGGACACTGACCCTGACCTTGACCCTGACCCTAACACTTACCCTAACCTTAACCATAACCCTAACTGTAAACTTACCCTAACTCTAACATTACTCTAAACCGAACACTGACCCTGACCCTGGCTTTGACATTGACCCTGACCCTGACTCTAACGGTAATCATGACCCTGACCCTGAACTTGAACGTAACCATGACACTGACCCTGACTATGACACTGACGGTGACCTTGATCCTGACCCTAACCCCATCCCTATCTCTAATCCTAACCCTAGCTCTGCATTTAACCCTTACCCTAACCTTAACCATAACCCTAACCGCAACCCTACCCTAACCCTAACCTAACTCTAACCTTACACTAACCGAACACTGACCCTGACCCTGTCTTTGACCATGACCCTGACCCAGACCCTAACGCTTACCATGACTCTGACCCTGACTTTGACAGTAACCATGACCCTGATGCTGACCTTGACACTGACCCTGACCTTGACCCTGACCCTAACCCTAACCCTGACTCTAACCCTAACCCTAGCTCTGCATTTAACCCTTACCCTAACCTTAACAATAACCCTAACCGTAACCCTACCGTAACAATAACCTTACTCTAACCCGAATCCTGACCTTGGCTGTGATCTTGACCCTGACCCTGACCCTAATGCTAATAATGACCCTGATCCTGACCTTGACCTAAACCAGGACACTGACCCTGACATTGACACTGCCCCAGACCTTGACCTTGATCCAACCCTAACCCTAACTATAACCCTAACCCTAGCACTTCATTTAATCCTTACCCTAACCTTAACCATGACCCTAACAGTAACCCTACCCCAACCCTAACCCTAACCCTAACCTTACTCTGATCTGAACACTGACCCTGACCCTGGCTTTCACCTTGACTCTAACCCAGACCCTCACGCTAACTTTATCCCTCATCATGACCTTGACCGTAACCATGACCCTGACATTGACCTTGACGCTGACCCTGACTTTGACCATGAACCTAAACCTAACCCTAACCCTAACTCTAACCCTAACCCTAGCTCTGCATGAGACCTTTACCCTACCTTAACCATAACCCTAACCATAACCCTACCCTAATTCGATCCCTAACCCTAACCTTACTCTAATTCAAACACTGACCCTGACCCTGGTTTGACCTTGACTCTGACTCAGACCCTAAGGCTAACCATGACTCTGACCATGACCTTGAATGTAACCATGATCCTGAACCTGACCTTGACGCTGACCCTAATCTTGACCCTGACCCTAAACCTAACCCTAACCCTAACTGTAACCCTAAACCTAGCTCTGCATTTAACCCTTACCCTAACATGAACCATAACCCTAACCATATCCCTACCCTAACCCTAAACCTAACCCTAACTCTAACCTTACTCTAAACTACCACTGACCCTGACACTGTCTTTCACCTAGACCCTGACCCAAACGCTAACCATGACCCTGACCCTGACCTTGACAATAACCATGACCCTGACCCTTACCTTGAAGCTGACCCTGACCCTGACCCTGACCCTAACCTTACTCTAATCCGAACACTGATCCTTACCCTTGTTTGACCTTGAATCTGACCCAGAACCTAACGATAATTTTGACCCTGATCATGACCTTGAACGTAACCATGACCCTGACACTGACACTCACCGTAACCATGACCTTGACACTGAATTTTATGCTGACCTTGACCGTGACCCTGACCCTAACCCTAACTCTAATCCTAACCCTAGCTCTGCTTTTGACCTTTACCCTACCTTAACCATAACCCTAACCGTAACCCTACCCTAACTCGATCCCTAACCCTAAACTTACTGTAAATCAAACACTAATCCTGACCTTGGTTTGACCTTGACTCTGACCCTGACCCTAACACTAACCATGACCCTGACCCTGAACTTGGCCATAACCATGACCCTAACCCTGACCTTGACACTGACCCTAATCTTGACCCTGACCCTAACCCTAATCCTAACACTAACCCTAACCCTAGCTCTGCATTTAAACCTTACACTAACATTAACCATAACCCTAACAGTATCCCTACCCTAACCTTAAACCTAACCCTAACTCTAACCTTACTCTAATCCGACCCCTGACCCTGACCCTGTCTTTGACCTTGACCCTTACCCCAACCCTAATGCTAACCATGACCCTGACCCGTACCTTGAACATAACCATGACCCTGACCCTGACCTTGACACTGACCCTGAACTTGACCCTGATCCTAATCCTAAACCTAACTCTAAACCTAAACCTAGCTATGCATTTAACCGTTACGCTAACCTTAAGCATAACCCTAACCGTAACCCTACCCTAACCCTAACTCTAACCTTACTCTAACCTGAACACTAACCATGTCCCAGCTTACACCTTGACCCTGACCGAGTCCCAAACACTAACCATGACCCTGACGCTGACCCTGACCATAACCATGCGCCTGAGCCTGAATTTGATGCTGACCCTGACTTTCAACCTGACCATAACCCTAACCCTAACTCTAAACATAAGCCTAGCTCTGCATTTAACCTTTACCCTATCTAAACCATAACCCTAACCGTAATCCTACCCCACTCGATCCCTAACCCTAACCTTACTCTAACACGAACACTGACCCTAACCCTGCCTTTCACCTTGACCCTGACCCGAACGCTAACCATGACCGGGATCCTGACCTTGACCGTCACCATGACCCTGAACCTGACCTTGACGCTGACCCAGACCTTGAACCTGACCCTAACCCTAACGCTAAATCTAACCCTAACCCTAGCACTGCATGAGACCTTTACCCTACCTTAACCATAAACCTAACCGTAACCCTACCCAACTCGATGCCTAACCCTAACCTTACTCTAACTCAAACACTCACCCTGACCCTGGTTTGACCTTGACTCTGACCCAGACCCTAAGGATAACCATGACTCTGACCATGACCTTGAATGTAACCATGACCCTGACTTGACGCTGACCCTAATCTTGACCCTGACCCTAAACCTAACCCTAACCCTAACAGTAACCCTAACCCTAGCTCTGCATTTAACCCTTACCCTAACATTAACCATAACCTTATCCGTAACCGTATCCAAACACTAACCCTAACCCTAACTCTAACCTTACTCTAACCCGAACACTGACCCTAAACCTGTCTTTGATCTTGACCCTGACCCGGACCCTAATGCGTACCATGACTCTGACCCTGACCTTGACAGTAACCATGACCCTGACGCTGACCTTGACGCTGACCCTGACATTGACCCTGACCCTAAACCTAACCCTAACTCTAACCCTAACCCTAGCTCTGCATTTAACCCTTACCCTAAGCTTAACCATAACCCTAAAGTAACCATACCCGAACCCTAGCCTTACTCTAACCCGAACAATGACCCTGACCCAGTCTTTGATCTTGACCCTGACTCTGACACTAACGCTAACAATGACCCTGACCCTGACCTTGACCACAACCATGACAGGCCCCTGACCTTGACGCTGACCCTGACTTTGACCCTGACCCTAACCCTAAACCTAACTCTAAACCTAACCCTAGCTCTGCATTTAAACTTTATGCTAACCTTAACCATAACCCTAACCGTAACCCTACCCTAACCCTAACTCTAACCTTACTCTAACTTGAACACTGACCCTGACCCAGGCTTTAACCTTGACCCTGACCGAGACCCAAACGCTAAACATGACCCTGACATGGACCCTGACCATAACGATGACCCTGACTCTGAATATGACGCTGACCGTAACCTTGACCCTGACCCTAAACCTAACCCTAAGTCTAACTGTAACCCTACCTCTGCATTTAACCTTTACTCTATGTTAACCATAACCCTAACCGAAACCCTACCCTAACTCGATCACTAACGCTAACCTTACTCTAACTGAACACTGACCTTGACCCTGCATTTGACCTTGAGCCTGACCCTGACAATAACGCTACCCTGACCGTGATCCTGACCTTGACTGTAACCATGACCCTGAACATGACCTTGACTCTGACCCTGACCTTGACCCTGACCGTAACACTAACCCTAACTCTAACCCTAACCCTAGCTCTGCATTTGAACTTTACCCTACCTTACCCATAACCTTAACCGTAACCCTACCCTAACTCGATCCCTAACCCTAACCTTACTGTAAATCAAACACTGACCCTGACCTTGATTTGACCTTGACTCCGACCCAGACCCTAACGCTAACCGTGACCCCAATCTTGACCGTAACCATGACACTGACCCTGACCTTGACGCTGACCCTAATCTTGACCCTGACCCTAAACCTAACCCTAACCCTAACTGTAACTCTAACCCTAGCTCTGCATTTAACCCTTACCCTAACAATAACAATAACCCTAACCGTATCCCTACCCTAAACCTAAAACTAACCCTAACTCTGAACTTACTCTAAACGGACCATTTACCCTGACCCTGTCTTTGACCTTGACCCTGACCCTGACCCTAACGCTAACCATGACCCTGACCCTGACCTTGACCATAACCATGACCCTGACCCTGACCTTGACGCTGACCATGACCTTGACCCTGACCCTAACCCTAAACCTAACTCTAAACCTAACCCTACCTCTGCATTTAACCATTAAGCTAACCTTAAAAATAACCCTAACCTTAACCTTACCATAACCTTAACTCTAACCTTACTCTAACAGGAACACTGACCCTGACCCGGGCTTTCACCTTGACACTGACCGTTACCAAAACGCTAACCATGAACCTGACACTGACCCTGACAGTAACCATGACCATTACCCTGAATTTGACATTGACCCTGACCTTGACCCTGACCCTAACCCTAACCCAAACTCTAACGCTAACCCAGGTTCTGCATTTGACCTTTACCCTACCTTAACCATAACCCTAACCGTAACCCTACTCTAACTCAATCCCTAACCCTAACCTTACTCTAACCCGAACACTGACCCTGACCCTGCCTTTGACCTTGACCCTGAACCGAACGCTACCCATGACAGTGATCCTAACCTTGACCGTCACCATACCCTGACCCTGACCTTGACGCTGACCCAGACCTTGACCCTGACCCTAACCCTAACGCTAAATCTAACCCTAACCCTAGCTCTGCATGAGAACTTTACGCTACCTTAACCATAAACCTAACCATAACCCTACCCTAACTCGATTCCAAACCCTAACCTTACTCTAACTCAAACACTCACCCTGACCCTGGTTTGACCTTGACTCTGACCCAGACCCTAAGGCTAACCATGACTCTGACCATGACCTTGAATGTAACCATGACCCTGACCTTGACGCTGACCCTAATCTTGACCCTGACCCTAAACGTAACCCTAACCCTAACTGTAACCCTAACCCTAGCTCTGCATTTAACCTTTACCCTAACGTTAATCATAACCCTACCTCTAACCTTACTCTAACCTGAACACTGACCCTAAACCTGTCTTTGATCTTGACCCTTACCCGGACCCTAATGCGTACCATGACTCTGACCCTGACCTTGACAGTAACAATGACACTGACGCTGACCTTGATGCTGACCCTGACCTTGACCCTGACCCTAAAACTATCCCTAACACTAACCCTAACCCTAGCTCTGCATTTAACCCTTACCCTAAGCTTAACCATAACCATAACAGTAACCATACCCGAACCCTAGCCTTACTCTAACCCGAACAATGACCCTGACCCTGTCTTTGATCTTGACACTGACCCTGACACTAACTCTAACCATGACCCTCACCCTGACCTTGACCATAACCATGACCCTGACCCTGACCTTGACGCTGACCCTGACTTTGACCCTGACCATAACGATGACACTGACTCTGAATACGACGCTGACCGTGACCTTGACCCTGAGCTTAAGTGTAACCATGGCCCTGACCCTGACCTTGATGCTGACCCTAATCTTGACCCTGACCCTAAACCTAACCTTAACCCTAACTGTAACCCTAACCCTAGCTCTGCATTTAACCGTTACCCTAACATTAACCATAACCCTAACCGTATCCCTACCCTACACCTAAAACTAACCCTAACTCTAACCTTACTCTAAACCGACGATTGACCCTGACCCTGTCTTTGACCTTGGCCCTGACCCTGACCCTAACGCTAACCATGATCCTGACCCTGACCTTGACCATAACCATGACCCTGACCCTGACCTTGACGCTGACCATAACCTTGACCCTGACCCTAACCCTAAACCTAACCCTATCTCTGCATTTAACCATTAAGCTAACCTTAACAATAACCCTAACCGTAAACTTACCCTAACCCTAATTCTAACCTTACTGTAACCGGAACACTGACCCTGACCCAGGCTTTCACCTTGACACTGACCGAGTCCAAAACGCTAACCATGAACATGATACTGACCCTGACAGTAACCATGAACCTTAGCCTGAATTTGACGCTGACCCAAATCTTGACCCTTACCCTAACCCTAACCCTAACTCTAATCCTAACCCTAGCTCTGCATTTGACCTTTACCCTACCTTAACCATAACCCTAACCATAACCCTACCCTAACTCGAAACCTAACCCTAACCTTACACTGTCTCAAACACTGACCCTGACCCTGGTATGACCTTGACTCTGACCCTGACCCTAATGCTAACCATGACCCTAACCATGACCTTGAATGTAACCATGACCCTGACCCTGACCTTGAAGCTGACCCTAATCTTGAACCTGACCCTAAACCTAACCCTAACCTTAACTGTAACCCTAACCCTAGCTCTGCATTTAACCCTTACCCTAACATTAACCATAACCCTAACCGTATCCCTACCCTAACCCTAAACCTAACCCTAACTCTAACCTTACTCTAAACCGACCACTGACCCTGACCCTGTCTTTGACCTTGACCCTGACCCTGACCCTAACGCTAACCATGACCCTGACCCTGACCTTGACCCTAACCATGACCATGACCATGACCTTGACCCTGAATCTAACCCTAAATCTAACTCTAAACCTAACCCTAGCTCTGCATTTAACCGTTACGGTAACCTTAACCCTAACCGTAACCGTAACCCTACCCTAACCATAAATCTAACCTTACTCTAACCCGAACCCTGACCCTGGCTTTGACCTTGACCCTGACCCTGACCCTAATGCTAACTATGACACTGATCCTGAACTCAACCGAAACCAGGACCCTGACCCTGACCTTGACCCGGCCCCTGACCTTGACCTTGACCCTAACCCTAACCTTAACTCTAACCCTAACCCTAGCTCTGCATTTAATCCTTACCCTAAACTTAACCATAATCCTAACAATAACACTACCCTAACCCTAACCCTAACCCTAACTCTAACCTTACTCTAACCCGAACACTGAACCTGACCCTGGCTTTGACCTTGACTCTGACCCAGAACCTCACGCTAACTTTGACCCTCATCATGACCTTGAATGTAACCATGACCCTGACATTGACCTTGACACAGACCCTGACCTTGACCCTGACCCTAAACCTAACCCTAACGCTAACTCTATCCCTAACCCTAGCTCTGCATTTAACCCTTACTCTTACCTAAACCATAACCCTAATTGTAACCCTATCCTAACCCTAACTCTAACCCTAACTCTAACCTTACTGTAACCCGAACAGTGACTCTAACCCCGACCCTTACCCTAACCCTGACCATGGATTTGACTTTGGCCCTGACCCGAACGCTAACCAAGACCCTGATCCTGACTTAGACCGTAACCATGACACTGACCCGGATCTTGACGCTGACCCAGATCTTGACCATGACCCTAACCCCAACCCTAACTCTAACCCTAACCCTACCTCTGCATTTAACCTTTACCCCTCCTTAACCATACCCCTAACCGTAAACCTACACTAACTGGATCCCTAATCCTAATCTTACTATAACTCGAACACTGACCCTGACCCTGACTTTGACCTTGACTCTGACCCAGACCCTAACGCTAACCATGACCCTGACCATGACCTAGAAAGTATAAATGACATTGACCCTGAACTTGACGCTGACCCTGACCTTGACCCTGACGCTAACACTTACCGTAACATTAACCATAACCTTAACAGTTACCTTACTCTAACTCTAACATTATTCTAATCTGAACACTGACCCTGACCCTGGCTTTGACATTGACCCTGACCCTAAACTTGAACGTAACCAGGACCCTGACTCTGACTTTGACACTGACCGAGACCTTGATCCTGACCCTAACCCCATCCCTATCTCTAACTCTAACCCTAGCTCTGCATTTAACCCTTACCCTAACCTTAACCATAACCCTAACCATAACCCTACCCTAACCCTAACCCTAACTCTAACCTTAAACTGACCCGAACACTGACCCTGACCCTGTATTTGACCATGACCCTGACCCGGACCCTAACGCTTACCATGACTCTGACCCTGATCTTGACAGTAACCATGACCCTGACGCTGACCTTGACGCTGACACTGACCTTGACCCTGACCCTAACCCTAACCCTAACTCTAACCCTAACACTAGCTCTGCATTTAACCCTTACCCTAACCTTAACCCTAACCCTAACCGTAACCATAGACTAACAATAACCTTACTCTAACCCGAACCCTGACCCTGGCTGTGACCTTGACCCTGACCCTAAGCCTAATGCTAACCATGACCCTGATCCTGAACTTGACCGAAACCAGGACCCTGACCCTGACCTTGACACTGCCCCACCTTGACCTTGATCCAACCCTAACCCTAACTCTAACCCTAACCCTAGCTCTGCATTTAACCCTTACCCTAACCTTAACCATAACCCTAACTGTAACCTTACCCTAACCCTAACCTTACTCTAACCCGAACACTGACCCTTACCCTGGATTTGACCTTGACTCTGATCCAGAACCTCACGCTAACTTTATCCCTCATCATTATTAGACCGTAACCATGACCCTGACACTGACCTTGAGGCTGATCCTGACCTTGATGTGACACTAACCCTAACTCCAACCCTAACCCTAACTCTAACCCTACCCTAGCTTTGCTTTTAAACCTTACAATAACCTTAACCATAACGCAAACCGTAACCCTACCCTAACCCTTACCCTAAATCTAACCTTACTCTAACCCGAACAAGGACCCTGACCCAGGCTTTCACCTTGACCCTGACCAATACCCAAAGGCTAACCATGACCCAGACACTGACCCTGACCGTAACCATGAACCTGACCCTGAATTTTACGCTGACCCTGACCGTGACCCTCACCCTAACCCTAACCCTAACTCTAACCCTAGCCTTAGCTCTGCATTTGACTTTTACCCTACCTGAACCATAACCCTAACCATTACCCTACCCTAACTCGATCCCTAACCCTAACCTTACTCTAACAGGAACACTAACCCGGACCCTGCCTTTGAACTTGACCCTGACCCTGACCCTAACGCTAACCATGACCGTGATCCTGACCTTGACCGTAACCATGACCCTGACCCTGACCTTGACGCTGACCCAGACATTGACCCTGACCCTAACCCTAACGCTAAATCTAACCCTAACCCTAGCTCTGCATGAGACCTTTACCCTACCTTAACCATAACCCTAACAGCAACCCTACCCCAACTCGATCCCTAATGCTAACCTTACACTAATTCAAACACTGAACCTGACCATGGTTTGACCTTGACTCTGACCCAGATCGTAACGCTAACCATGACTCTGACCAAACCTTGAATGTATCCATGACCCTGAACCTGACCTTGACGCTGACCCTAATCTTGAACCTGACCCTAAACCTAACCCTAAACCTAACTGTAACCCTAACCCTAGCTCTACATTTAACCCTTACCCTAACATTAACCATAACCCTAACCGTATCCCTACCCTAACCCTAAATCTAACCCTAACTCTAAACTTACTCTAAACCGACCACTGACCCTGACCCTGTCTTTGACCTAGACCCTGACCCTAACGCTAACCATGACCCTGACCCTGACCTTGACCATAACCATGACCCTGACCCTTACCTTAACGCTGACCCTGACCTTGTCCCTGACCCTAACCCTAAACCTAACTCTAAAGCTAACCCTAGCTCTGCATTTGGCCTTTACCCTAACTTAACCATAACCCTAACCATATCCCTACCCTAACCCTAACCCTAACCTTACTCTAACTCGAACATGACCCTGATCCTGCCTTTGACCTTGACCGTTAGCCTGACCCGAACGCTAACCATGACTCAGACCCTGACCTTGACCGTAACCATGACCCTGACCCTGACCTTGAAGCTGACCCTAACCTTGACCCTGACCCTAAACCTAAATCTAACTCTAACCCTAAACCTAGCTCTGCATTTGGCCTTTACCCTACCTTAACCAAAACCCTAATCATAACCCTACCCTAAATCGATCCCTAACCCTAACCTTACTCTAACTCCAACACTGACCCGGACCCAGGTTTGACCTTGACTCTGACCAAACCCTAAAGCTAACCATGACCCTCACCTTGACCTTAACCATGACCCTGACCCTGACCTTGACACTGACCCTGTACTTGACCGTGACTCTAACCCTAACCCTAACTCTAACCATAACCTTAGCTGTGCATTTAACCCTTACCGTAACCTTAACCATAACCCTAACTGTAACCCTACCCTAACCCTTAGCCTAACTCTAACCTTACTCTAACCTGAACTCTGACCCTAACCCAGGCTTTGACCTTGACCCTGACCCTGACCCGAACACTAACCAAAACCCTAACCCTGACCTTGACCGTACCCATGACCCTGACCCTGACCTTGGCGCTGACCCTGACCTTGACCATGACTCTAACCCTAACTCTAACCCTAACCCTAGCTCTGCATTGAACCCTTACCCTACCTTAACCATAACCCTATCAGTAACCCTACACTAACCATAACGTTACTCAAACCCAAACACAGACCCTGACCCTTGCTTTGACCTTGAGTCTTACCCAGACCCTAACGCTAACCATGACCCTGACCCTGACCTTTACCATAACCATGACCCATACCCTGACCTTGAAGCTGACCTTGACCCTGAGCCAAAACCTAACCCTAACCCTATCTCTAACCCTAACCCTAGCTCTGCATTGAACCCTTACCCTAACCTTACCATACCGCTAACCGAAACCCTACCCTAACCGTAACTCTAACCTTACTCTAACCCGAACACTGACCCTGAACCTGGTTTGACCTTGACCCTGACCGTGACCTTGAAGGTAACCATGATGCCGACCCTGACCTTGACCCTGATCATAACGCTAACCCTAAGTCTAAACCTAACCCAAGCTCTACATTTAACCCTTACCCTAATCATAACCAGAACCCTAACAGTAACCCTACCTTAACCCTAACCCTAACCTTACTCTAACCCGAACACTGACCCTGACCCAGGCTTTGACCTTGACTCTGACCGAGAACCTAACGCTAATTTTGACCCTGATCATGACCTTGAACGTAACCATGACCCTGACACTGACTTTTAGGCTGACCCTGACCTTGACCCTGACCCTAAACCTAACTGTTACCATAACTGTAACCCTAACCCTAGCTCTGCATTTAACCCTTACGCTAACCTTAACCAAAATGCTAACCGTAACCCTACCATACCCTATCCCTAACCCTAACTCAAACCTTACTCTAACCGGAACACTGACCCTGAGCCTGTCTTTGACTTTGACCCAGACCCAGACCCTAACGCTAAGCATGACCCTGACAATGACCTTGACCCTGACCCAGACCTTGACCCTGACCCTAACCCTATCTCTAACCCTAACCCTAGCTCTGCATTTAACCTTTACCCTATCTTAACCATAACCCTAACCGTAACCCTACCCTAACTGGATCCCTAACTCTAACCTTACTCTAACCTGAACACTGACCCTGAACCTGCCTTTACCTTGACCCTGACCCTGAACCTAATGCTAACCATGACCGTGATCCTCACCTTGACCGTAACCATGACCCTGATCCTGACCTTCACGCTTACCCAGACCTTGACTCTGACCCTAACCCTAATGCTAAATCTAACCCAAACCTTAGCTCTGCATTTGACCTTAACCCTACCTTAACCATAACCCTAACTGAAACCCTACCCTAACTTGATCCCTAACCCTACCTTACTGTAACTCAAACACTGTACCTGACCCTGGTTTGACCTTGACTCTGACCCAGACCCTAACGCTAACCATGACCCTGACCATGACCGTGAATGTAACCATGACACTGACCCTGAATTTGACGCTGACCCTAATCTTGACCCTGACCCTAAACCTAACCCTAACCCTAACTGTAACCCTAACTCTAGCTATGCATTTAACCCTTACCTTAACATTAACTATATCCCTAACCATATCCCTACTTTAACCCTAAACCTAACCCTAACTCTAACCTTATGTTAAACCGACCAATGACCCTGAACCTGTCTTTGACCTTGACCCTGACCCTAACGCTAACCATGACCCTGACCCTGACCTTGACCATAACCATGACCCTGACCCTGACCTTGATGCTGACCCTGACCTTAACCATGACCCTAACCCTAAAGCTAAATCTAACCCGAACCCTAGCTCTGCATTTGACCTTTACCCTACCTGAACCATAACCCTACCCTAACTCGATCCCCAACCCTAACCTTACTCTAACTCAAACACTGACCCTGACACTGGTTTGACCTTGATTCTGACCCAGACCCTAAGGCTAACCATGACTCTGACCATGACGGTGAATGTAAAATGACCCTGAACATGCCCTTGACGATGACCCTAATCTTGACCCTGACCCTAAACCTAACCCTAACTTGTAACCCTAACCCTAGCTCTGCATTGAACACTTACCCTAACCTTAACCATAACCCTAACAGTAACCCTACCCTAACACTAACGTTACTCAAACCCAAACACAGACCCTGACCCTTGCTTTGACCTTGAGCCTTACCCAGACCCTAACGCTAACCATGACCTTCACCCTGACCTTGACCATAACCATGACCCTGACCCTGACCTTGACGCTGACCCTAAACCTAACCCTAACCCTAACTGTAACCCTAACCCTAGCTCTGCATTTAACCCTTACCCTAACATTAACCATAACCCTAACCATATCCCTACCCTAACCCTAAACCTAACCCTAACTCTAACCTTACTCTAAACCGACCACTGACCCGGACCCTGTCTTTGACCTTGACCCTGACCCTGACCCTAACGATAACCATGACCCTGACCCTGACCTTGACCATAACCATGACGCTGACCCTGACCTTGACCCTGACCCTAACCCTAAACCTAACTCTAAACCATAACCAGAACCCTAACCGTAACCCTACCCTAATTCTAACTCTTTTTTTTTTTTTGAGGTTCCAAAAAGTTACAGCATCTTAATTCCTTATAGAAAAGGGGAAGGAGCCAGGGGGGAGGTAAGTCCCTGGGGTGGGAGGAGGTTCGCCCAGCCTGGTGGGACATCCCCCCCTTAAATAGCTGCCCCAAATGGGGCAAGCCTGGGGCTATAGCATTTAAAAACTCCCACACCCCATTTTATCAAAACCAAAGAGAAAAAAAAATTTCCCTTTCCCCCCGAAACCCAAATATATATATATATTTTCTTTAAAAAACAAAAATTCAAAGGCATTAAGCTTTAAAGTGAATCTAGAACAAGGGAATGTGAAATTCCCTCCTTCCTTCCCCCTCACTGCGGGGTTAACTGGTACATCCCCAGCAGAGGAACCAGCCCCAAGGGGATGGTAGAGGGGAAGGACCAAAGAGAAGAAAGGGTGGGGGCCTCGCCAGCCAATCAGCAGCCAGTATGGGTGTAGGCAGGGAAGCCACACCCCCTTGGACTTTTCCAAGTGGGATGGGGAATGGGGGAGATGCATTCCTGTGCAGTCTTCAGCCAATTCCAAGTCAAGCCGAGGCAGGGAAAGCAGGGTGAGAGGTGGGGTGTGCAGAAGGGAGAAATGGATCTTCTGTGTCCCTGTGGTCAGGGAGAACCCCGCTTCCTCAGCTCCTGGACAAAGGCTTCAATTATTTCCTCTTTCACTTTCTGCAATTCCTTCCTCACCTCTTCCAGAAGCTCCTGTTTCACTCTCTCCAGGTCTGACTCATCACTGGAGCTAGGTGTACAGGGGTGGGCCTCGGAAGTGAGTGCCGAAGACGACTTCATCCTCGGCAAGGTTGTGCTGTTCTTCTCCCAGGGTCTCCGCACAGATTCACTCTGGGCTGGGACTCTGGCCTCTGGCTCCTCCTGATTGGCAGAGTCATCCTTGGGGGGTTTCTCCCCAACCTGCGTGGCTTTCCTTCTGCGGGCCAGCATGGCGTTCATCTCTTCCATGAGCCCCCCGCCTGTGCTGCGGCTGCTCTCAGCTTTGGGGGCCACGGGCCCCCCTAAGGCCTCCTCCTGCTTGCTGACTTTCCTGAGTTTGGCTCCAGCAATGGCTGCGGCCAGGCCTGGGGCCCCGGCCCCCCCACCACTGGGGCCCTGTGCTGCGGGGAGAGGGGGTGCAGGGGGTGGGCCTCCCCCTGCTCCATGCCCTGCAGTAGACACCCCGGAGGGGGGCAGACCCGGAGGTGGGGGGGGACCCGGAGGAGGAGGAGGTCCTGGTGGTGGGGGTGGGCCCCCAGCTGGGGGAGCAGGTGGGCCTCCTGCATTGGAGACCCTGCGCTCCAGTTCCGGCTGGCCAGACTGCTGCCTTCTGTGCTGCTCCACCTCCTCCGGGGAGGGGCCGTTCTGCACAGACCAGGTGGGAGGTGCTGCGGGCGGAGGAGGCCCACCTCCTTCCAACGCCTCTAGGGCACTGGCCATGCCGGCGGAAAACTGTGCTGCATCCTCCTTGCTGCCGAAGTTGAGGCCCCAGACCTGGCGGGCGTCGCGCCACTGGTGGAAGGTAGGGGTGGCTTGATGATACTTGACACCCCGGACGATGGCACAGTTGATGACCACCTGCTGGTCAGGCTGCATCTTCCGGCCCACGACCCGGAAGGAATTGGCTGTGGGGTTGTGGTAGATCTGGACACGGCTGAAGGCCTGGGGACCGGTGCCGGCGGGCAGCCATCGCTTGTTGCCGTCATCGTAAAGCATCACAGTGGCCCGGCTAGAACAGACGGCCGTCTCACTCATGGCTGCTCGGCGGCGGGCGGCGCGCCCGCGGGCTGGGTGCTCCCGGGGTGCCCCTGGCTCGAGGTTCAGGGGTTCGGGGCTGGCTCCAGGCTCTGCTCTGTCTCCTCCAGGGTCCCGCCACATAGAGTCCGGCTTCCTGGAGGGGAAGGAGAACCCGGCTGGGACAGGTCCTGCGGCGCCTCCTCCCGCTGGTGCTTGGAGGGGGGGACCCCTGCGGCAGAAAGGGAGTGCGGCGTCCCCGACCTTGACCCTGACCCTGACCTTTACCCAACCTTAATCATAACGCTAACCCTACCCTTACCCTAAATCGATCCCTAAGCCTAAACCTGCTCTAACTCGAACAATGACCTTGAACCAGGTTTTGACCTTGACGCTGACCCAGACCCTAAAGCTAACCATGACCCTGATCCTAACCTTGACCTTAACCATGACCCTGACCCTGACTTTGACACTGACCCTGTCCTTGACCGTGACTCTAACCCTAACCCTAACTCTAACCCTAACTTTAGCTCTGCATTAACCCTTACCGTAACCTTAACCATAACCCTAACTGTAACCCTACCCTAACCCTTACCCTAACTCTAACCTTACTGTAACCAGAAAACTGACCCTAACCCAGGCTTTGACCTTAACCCTGACCCTGACCCGAACGCTAACCAAAACCATGACCCTGACCTTGACCATACCCATGACCCTGACCCTGACCTTGATGCTTACCCTGACCTTGACTGTACCATGACCCTTACCCTGATCTTGAAGCTGACCCTGACCTTGACCCTGACCTCAAACCTAACCCTAACTCTAACCCTAACCCTAGCTCTGCATTTAACCCTTAACCTAACTTTAACCATACCGCTAACCAAAACCCTACCCTAACTGTAACTCTAACCTTACTCTAACCCGAACACTGACCCTGAACCTGGTTTGACCTTGACCCTCACCGAGACCTTGAACGTAACCATGACCTCAACCCTGACCTTGACCCTGATCATAACGATACCGTAAGTCTAAACCTAACACAGGCTCTAAATTTAACCCTTACCCTAACCATAACCAGAACCCTAACAGTAACCCTACCCTAACCCTAACCTTACTCTAACTCGAACACTGACCCTGACCCTGCCTTTGACCTTGACTCTGACCCAGAAACTGACGCTAATTTTGACACTGATCATGACATTGAAGGTAACCATGACCCTGACACTGAACTGGAGGCTGATCCTGACCTTGACCCTGACCCTAAACATAACCCTAAACGTAACTGTAACCCTAACCCTAGATCTGCATTTGATCCTTACGCTAACCTTAAGCATAACGCTACCGTAACCCTACCCTAACTCGAAACTTACTCTAGCTGGAACACTGACCCTGAACCTGTCTTTGACCTTGACCCTGACCCTGACCATAACGCTAACCATGACCGTGATCCTGACCTTGACCGTAACCATGACCCTGACGCTGACCTTGACGCTGACCAGACCTTGACCCTGACCCTAACCCTAACCCTAACTCTAACCCTAACCCTAGCTCTGCATTTAACCTTTACCCTATCTTAACCATAACCCTAACCGTAACCCTACCCTAACTCAATCCCTAACCCTAACCTTACTCTAACCTGAAAACTGACCCTCACCCTGCGTTTGACCTTGACCCTGACCCTGACCCTAACGCTAACCATGACTTTGACCCTGACCTTGACGCTGATCTAGACCTTGACACTGACCCTAACCCTATCGCTAAATCTAACCCTAAACCTAGCTCTGCATTTAACCTTTACCCTATCTTAACGATAACCCTAACCGCAACGCTACCCTAACTCGATCCCTAACACTAACCTTACTGTAAATCAAACACTGACCCTGACCCTGGTTTGACCTTGACAATGACCTAGACCCTAAGGCTAACCATGACTCTGACCATGACATTGAATGTAACCATGATCATGACCCTGACCTTGACGCTGGCCCTAGTCTTGACCCTGACCCTAAACATAACCCTAACCCTAACCGTAACCCTAACCCTAGCTCTGCATTGAACCCTTACCCTAACCTTAACCATAACCCTAACAGTAACCCTACCCTGACACTAACGTTACTCAAACCCAAACACAGACCCTGACCCTTGCTTGACCTTGAGTCTTATCCAGACCCTAACGCTAAGCATGACACTGACCCTGACCGTAACCATGACACTTACTCTGACCTTGAAGCTGACCCTGACCTTAACCCTGACCCTACCCTGACCCTAACTCTAACCCTAATCCTAGCTCTGCATTTAACCCTTACCCTAACCTTAACCATAACCCTAACAGTAACCATACCCTAAAAATAACCTTACTCTAACCCAAACCCTGACCATGACCCTGGCTTTGACCTTGACTCTGACCCAGAACCTAATGCTAATTTTGACCCTGATCATGACTTTGAATGTAACCATGACCCTGACATTGACTGTGAGGCTGACCCTGACCTTGACCCTGACCCTAAACCTAAACCTAACCGTAACTGTAACCCTAACCTTAGCTCTGCATTTAACCCTTACGCTAACCTTAACCATAACGCTACCCATAAACCTACCCTAACGCTAACCCTAACTAGAACCTTACCCTAACTGGAACACTGACCCTGACCCTGTCTTTCACCTTGACCCTACCCAGTCCCTAATGCTAACCATGACACTGACCATGACCTTGAATGTAACCATGGAACTGACCATGACCTTGACGCTGACCCTGACCCTAAACCTAACACGAACACTAACTGTAACCTTAACCCTAGGTCTGCATTTAAACCTTACCCTAACCTTAACCATAACCCTAACCATAACCCTACCCTAACCCTAACTGTAACCGTATTCTAACCCGAACACTGACCCTGACCCTGCGTTTGACCTTGACCCGGACCCTGACCCTAACGCTAACCATGACTGTGATCCTGACCTTGACCGTAACCATGACCCTGACTGTGACCCTGACGCTGACCGAGACCTTGACCCTGACCCTAACCCTAACCCTAACCTTAACCCTAACCCTAGCTCTGCATTTGACCTTTACCCTACCTTAACCATAACCCTAACCGTAACCCTACCCTAACTCGATCCATAACCCTAACCTTACTGCAACTCAAACACTGACCCTGACCCTGGTTTGACCTTGACTCTGACCCAGACCCTAAGGCTAACCATGACTTTGACCATGACCTGGAATGTAACCATGACTCTGACCCTGACCTTGACGCTGACCCTAATCTTGACCCTGACCCTAAACCTAACCCTAACCCTAACTGTAACCCTAACCCTAGCTCTGCATTTAACCCTTACCCTAACATTAACCATAACCCTAACCGTATACCTACCCTAACCCTAAACCTAACCCTAACTCTAACCTTAATCTAAACAGACCACTGACCCTGACCCTGTCTTTGACCTTGACCCTGACCCTGACACTAACGCTAACCATGACCCTGACCCTGACCTTGACTATAACCATGACCCTGACCCCGACCTAGACGCTGACCCTGACCTTGACCCTGACCCTAACCCTAACCCAAACTCTAACCCTAACCCTAGCTCTGCATTTCACCCTTACCTTAACCTTAACCATAACCCTAACCGTAACCCTTCCCTAACCCTAACCCTAACCTTACTCTAACTGGAACACTGACCCTGATCGCGCATTTGACCTTGAACGTGACCCTGACCCGAACGCTAACCATGACCCAGACCCTGACCTTGACCATAACCATGACCCTGAACCTGACCTTGACGCTGACCCTGACCTTGCCCCTGACCCTTACCCTAAATCTAACTCTAATCATAACCCTAGCTCTGCATTTAACATTTACCCTACCTTAACCATAACCCTAACCGATACACTACCCTAAATCGATCCCTAACGCTAAACTTACTCTAACTCGAACACTGACCCTGACCCAGGATTTAACCTTAACCCTGAAAAAGACCCTAAATCTAACCATGACCCTGACCCTGACCTTGACCTTAACCATGACCCTGAACTTGACGCTGATCCTGTCCTTCACCGTGACTCTAACCCTAACCCTAACTCTAACCCTAACACTAGCTCTGCATTAAACCCTTACCCTAACCTTAACCATACCGCTAACCAAAACCCTACTCTAACCCTAATTCTAACCTTACTCTAACCTGAACATTGACCCTGACACTGGTTTTACCTTGACCCTAACCCTGACCTTGAATGTAAGCATGACCCCGATCCTGACCTTGAACCTGATCATAACGCTAACCATAAGTCTAACCCTAACCCAAGCTCTACATTCAACCCTTACCCTAACCAAACCAGAACCCTAACAGTAACCCTACCCTAACCCTAACCCTAACCTTACTCTAACCCGAACACTGACCCTGACCCTGGCTTGGACCTTGACCCTGACCCTAACGCTAACCATGACCGTGATCCTGACCTTATCCGTAACCATGACCCTGCCCCTGACCTTGATGCTGACCCAGACCTTGACCCTGACCCTAACCCTAACGCTTAATCTAACCCTAACCGTAGCTCTGCATTTGACCTTTACACTACCTTAACCATAACCCTAACCGTAACCATACCCTAACTCGATCCCTAACCCTAACCTTACTCTAACTCAAACACTGACCCTGACCCTGGTTTGACCTTGACTCTGACCCACAAAATAAGGCTAACCATGACTCTGACCATGACATTGAATGTAAACATGACCCTGACCCTGACCTTGACACTGACCGTAATCTTGACCCTGACCCTAAACCTAACCCGAACCCTAACTGTAACCCTAACACTAGCTCTGCATTTAACCTGTACCCTAACATTAACCATAACCCTAACCATATCCCTACCGTAACCCTAAACCTAACCCTAACTCTAACCTTACTCTAGACCGACCACTGACCCTGACCCTTTCTTTGACCTTGAGCCGGACCCTGACCCTAACGCTAACCATGACCCTGACCCTGACCTTGACCATAACCATGACCCTGACGCTGATCTTGATGCTGACCCTGACCCTAATCCTAAACCTAACTCTAAACCTAACCCTAGCTCTACATTTAACCGTTATGTTAAACTTAACCATAACCCTAAGGGTAACCCTACCCTAACCCTAACTCTAACCTTACTCTAACTCGAACACTGACCCTGACCCAGGTTTTGACCTTGATCCTGACCCAGACCCTAAAGCTAACCATGACCCTGACACTGACCCTGACCGTAACCATGACCCTGACCCTGAATTTGACACCAACCCTGACCGTGACCCTGACCCTAACCATAACCCTAACTCTAAACCTAAACCTAGCTCTGCATTTAACCCTTACCTTAACCTTAACCATAACCTTAACCGTAACCCTACCCTAACCCTAACCCTAACTTTACTCTAACTCGAACACTGACCCTGATCCTGCCTTTGACCTTGACTGTGACCCTAACCCGAACGCTAACCATGAACCAGACTCTGACCATGACCATAACCATGACCCTGACCCTGACCTTGACATTGACCCTAACCCTAAATCTAACTCTAAGCCTAACCCTAGCTCTGCATTTAACCTTTACCCTACCTTAACCATAAACCAAACCGTAATACTACCCTAAATCGATCCCTAACCCTAAACTTACTCTAACTCGAACAATGACCCTGACCCAGGTTTTGACCTTGACCTTGACCCAGACCCTAAAGCTAACCATGACACTGACCCTGACCTTGACGCTGACCCTGTCCTTGACCGTGACGCTAACCCTAACCCTAACTCTAACCCTAACCCTAGCTCTGCATTTAACCCTTACCCTAACCTTAACCATAACCCTAACCGTAACCCTACCCTAACCCTAACCCTAACTTTACTCTAACTCGAACACTGACCCTGATTCTGCCTTTGGAGTGGACCGTGAACCTGACCCGAACGCTAACCGTGACCCAGACCCTGACCATGACCATAACCATGACGCTGATCCTGACCTTGACGCTGACCCTGACCTTGACCCTGACCCTAACCCTAACCCTAACTCTAACCCTAACCCTAGCTCTGCATTTAACCTTTACCCTATCTTAACCATAACCCTAATGGTAAGCCTACCCTAACTCGATCCCTAACCCTAATCTTACTGTAACTCAAACACTGATCCTGACCCTGGTTTGACCTTTACTCTGACCCAGACCCTAAGGCTAACCATGACTCTGACCATGACCTTGAATGTAACCATGACCCTGACCCTGACCTTGACGCTGACCCTAATCTTGACCCTGACCCTAAACCTAACCCTAACTGTAACTGTAACCCTAACCCTAGCTCTGCATTTAACCCTTACGCTAACCTTAACCATAACGCTAACCGTAACCCTACCCTAATCCTAACCCTAACCCTAACTCGAACCTTACTCTAACCGGATAACTGACCCTGACCCTGTCTTTGACCTTGACCCTGACCCAGACCCTAACGCTAACCATGACCCTGACCATGACCTTGAATGTAACCATGACACTGACCATGACTTTGACGCTGACCCTGACCCTGACCCTAAACCTAACCCTAACACTAACTGTAACCTTAACACTAGCTCTGAATTTAACCCTTACACTAACCTTAAACATAACAGTAACCGTAATCAACCTAACCCTAACTCTTACCTTATTCTAACCCGAACACTGAACCTGACCCTGCGTTTTACCATGACACTGACCCTGACCCTAACGCTAACCATGACCGTGATCCTGACCTTGACCATAACCTTGACCCTGACGGTGACCTTGACCCTGACCCAGACCTTGACTCTGACCCTAACCCTAACCCTAACTCTAACCCTAACCCTCCTCTGCATTTAACTTTTACCCTATCTTAACCATAACCCTAACCGTATCCCTACCCTAATCCTAAATCTAACCCTAACTCTAACCTTACTGAAAACCAACCACTGACCCTGACCCAGTCTTTGACCTTGACACACACCCTGACCCTTAAGCTAACCATGACTCTAACCCTGACGTTGACCATAACCATGACCTTGACCCTGACCTTGACGGTGACCCTGACGTTGACCCTGACCCTAACCCTAAACCTAACTCTAACCCTAACCATAGCTCTGCATTTAACCGTTACGTTAACCTTAACCATAACCCTAATCGTAACCCTATCCTAACCCTATCACTAACCTTACTCTAACCCAAACACTGACCCTGACCCAGGCTTTCAACTTGACCCTGACCGAGACCAAAACGCTAACCATGATCCTGACACTGACCCTGACCGTAACCATGACCCTGACCCTGAATTTGATGCTGACCCTAACCTTGACCCTGACCCTAACCCTAACCCTAACTCTAACCGTAACCCTACCCAAACCCAAACCCTAACTTTACTCTAACTCGAACACTGACCCTGATCCTGCCTTTGACCTTGACCATGACCGTGACCTGAACGCTAACCGTGACCCAGACCTTGACCATAACCATAACCCTGACCTTCACCATAACCATGACCCTGACCTTGACGCTGACCCTGACCTTGACCCTGACCCTAACCCTAAACCTAACTCTAACCCTAACCCTAGTTCTGCATTTAACCGTTACGTTAACCTTAACCATAACCCTAACCGAAACCCTACCCTAACCCTAACTCTAACCTTACTCTAACCCGAACACTGACCCTGAACCGGGTTTGACCTTGACCCTGACCCAGACCTTGAATGTAACCATGACCCCGGCCCTGACTTTCACCCTGATCATAACGCTAACCCTAATTCTAACACTAACCCTAGTTCTACATTTAACCCTTACCGTAACCTTAACCATAACCCTAACTGAAACCCTACCCTAGCCCTAACTCTAACCTTACTCTAACCCGAACACTGACCCTGAACTTCATTTGACCTTGACCGTGACCCTGACCTTGAATGTAACCATGACCCCGACCATGACTTTGACCCTGATCATAACGCTAACCCTAAGTCGAACCCTAATCCAAGTTCTACATTTAACCCTTATCGTAACCTAAACCATAACCCTAACCGTAATCCTACGCTAACCCTAACCCTAACCTTCAAGTTACTCAAACCCAAACACAGACCCTGACCCTGGCTTTGACCTTGAGTCTTACCCAGACCCTAACGCTAACCATGACCCTGACCCTGACCTTGACCGTAACCATGACCCTTACCCTGACCTTGAAGCTGACCCTGACCTTGACCCAGACCCCAAACCTGACCCTAACCCTAACTCTAACCCTAACCCTAGTTCTGCATTTAACCCTTACCCTAACCTTAACCATAACGCTAACCAAAACCCAACCCTAACCTTAACTATAACCTTACTCTAATCGAACACTGACCCTGAACCTGGTTTGACTTTGAACCTGACACTAACCTTGAATGTAACCATGACCCCGACCCTGACCTTGACCCTGATCATAACGCTAACCCTAAGTCTAACCCTAACCCAAGCTCTACATTTAACCCTTACCCTAACCATAACCAGAACTCTAACAGTAACCCTACCGTAACCCTAACCCTAAGCCTAACCTTACTCTAACAAGAACACTGACCCTGACCCTGGCTTTGACCTTGACTCTGACCCAGAACCTAACGCTAATTTTGACCCTGATCATGACCTTGAACGTAACCATGACCCTGACACTGACCTTGAGGCTGATCCTGAACTTGACCCTGACCCTAAACCTAACCCTAACCGTAACTATAACCCTAACCCTAGCTCTGCATTTAACCGTTATGTTAACCTTAACCATAACGCTAACCGTAACTCTACCCTAGCCCTAACCCTAACCCTAACCCTAACTCGAACCTTACACTAACCGGAACACTGACCCTGACCCTGTTTTTGACCTTGACCCTGACCCAGACTCTAACGCTAACCATGACCCTGACCATGACCTTGAATGTAACCATGACACTGACCATGACCTTGACGCTGACCCTGACCCTGACCCTAAACATAACCCTAACACTAACTGTAACCTTAACCCTAGCATAGCATTTAACCCTTACCCTAACCTTAACCATAACCCTAACCGTAACCCTACCCTAACACTAACTCTAACCTTATTCTAACCCGAACACTGACCCTGATCCTGCCTTTGACCTTCACCCTTACCCTGACCCTAACGCTAACCATGACCGTGATCCTGACTTTGACCGTAACCATGAACCTTACGCTGACCTTGACATGACCCACACTTTGACACTGACCCTAACCCTAACCCTAACTCTAACCCTAACCCTAGCTCTGCATTTAACCTTTACCCTATCTTACCCATAACCCTTACAGTAAGCCTACCCTAACTCGATCCCTAACACTAACCTTACTCTAACCCGAACACTGACCCTGACCCTGACCGTGACCTTGACCCAAACCCCAAACCTAACCATAACACTAACTCTAACCCTAACCCTAGCTCTGCATTTAACCATTACCCTAACATTAAGAATAACCCTAACCGTAACCCTACCCTAACCCTAAATCTAACCCTAACTCTAACCTTACTCTAAAGCGAACACTGACACTGACCCTGTCTTTGACCTTGACCCTGCCCCTGACCCTAAGGCTAAACACGACCCTGACCCTGACCTTGACTATAACCATGACCCGGACCCTGACCTTGACGCTGACCCTGACCTTGACCCTACTCTAACCCTAACCGAAGCCCTGCATTTAACCTTTACCCTACCATAACCATAACCCTAACCATAAACATACCCTAAATCAATCCCTAACCCTAACCTTACTCTAACTCGAACACTGACCTTGACCCAGGCTTTGACCTTGACCCTGACCCAGACCATAACGCTAACTATGACCCTGACCCTTACATTGAGCTTAATCATAGCCCTGACCCTGACCTTGA
>NW_017968523.1:1435050-1445160 GCF_000165445.2 Microcebus murinus
GCTGACCCTGACCTTGACCGTGACTCTAACCCTAACACTAACTCTAACCCTAACCATAGCTCTGCATTTAACCCTTACCGTAACCTTAACCCTAACAATAACCCTAACCCTAACCCTACACTAACCCTAACTCTAACCTTACTCTAACCCAAACACTGACCCTAACCCAGGATTTGACCTTGACCCTGACCATGACCAGAACACTAACAAAACCCTGACCCTGACCTTGACCGTACGCATGACCCTGACCCTGACCTTGACACTGACCCGGACCATGACCATGACCCTAACCCTAACTCTAACCCTAACCCTAGGTCTGCATTGAACCCTTACACTAACCTTAACCATAACCCTAAAAGTAAACCTACCCTAACCCTAACGTTACTCAAACCCTAACACAGACACTGACCCTTGCTTTGACCTTGAGTCTTAACCAGAACCTAACGCTAACCATGACCTGATCCTGACCTTGAATGTAACCATGACCCTTACCCTGACCGTGAAGCCGACCCTGACCTTGACCCTGACCCCAAACCTAACCCTAACCCTAACTCGAACCCTAACTTTAGCTCTGCATTTAACCCTTACCCTAACCTTAACCATACCCCGAACAGTAACCCTACCCTAACCCTAACTCTAACCTTACTCTAAGCCGAACACTGAACCTGAACCTGGTTTGACCTTGACCCTGACCCTCACCTTGTATGTAACCATGACCACGACCCTAACCTTGACCCTGATCATAACACTAACCCTAAGCCTAACCCTAAACCTAGCTCTGCATTTAACCCTAACCCTAAACTTAACCAGAACCCTACCGTAACCCTACCCTAACCCTAAGCCTAACACTAACCTTACTCTAACCTGAACACTAACCCTGACCCTGGCTTTCACCTTGACTCTGACCCAGACACTAAAGCTAACCATAACCCTGTCCATGACCTTGAATGTAACCATGACCCTGACCCTGACCTTGACGTTGACCCTCTCCTTGACCCTGACCCTAACCCTAACTCTAACCCTAACACTAGCTCTGCATTTAACACTTACCCTAACCTTAAGCATGACCCTAACCGTAAACCTACCCTAACCCTAAAACTAACACTAACTCTATCCTTACTCTAAACTGAACACTGACCATGACCCTGTCTTTGACCTTGACCCTGAGCCTGACCCTAATGGTAACCATGACTTTGACCATGACCATAACCATGACCCTGAGCCTGACCTTGACGCTGACCCATACCTTGACCCAGACCCTAACCCTAACCCTAACTATAACCCAACCCTAGCTCTGCATTTAACTCTTACCCTACCTTAACCATAACCCTAACCTTAACCCTACCCTAAACCTAACCCTAACCCTAACCCTAACCGTAACCCTAACTCTAACCTTACTCTAACCCGAACACAGACCCTGACACTGTCTTTGACCTCGACCCTGACCCAGACCTTAACGCTAACCATGAACCTGACCATGACCTTGAATGTAACCATGACCCGGACCCTGACCTTGACACTGACCCTGACCTTGACCTTCACCCTGACCATAACCCTAACCCTAAGTCTAACACTAACCCTAGTTCTGCATTTAACCCTTACCCAAACCTTAACCATAACCCTAACCGTAACACTACCCTAACCCTAACTCTAACCTTACTCTAACCCGAACACTGACCCTGATCCTGGCTTTGACCTTAAACCTGACCCTGACTCTAAGGGTAATCATGACCCTGATCCTGAACTTGACCCTAACCATGACCATGACCCTGAACTTGATGCTGACCCTGACCTGGACCCTGACCATAACCCTAACCCTAACTGCAAGCCTAACCCTAGCTCTGCATTTAATCCTTACCCTAAACTTAACCATAACCCTAACCGTAACCCAACCCTAACCCTAACTCTAACCTTACTCTAACCTGAACACGGACCCTGACCCTGGATTTGACCTTGACCCTGACCCTTACACTCAGGGTAATCATGACCCTGATCCTGAACTTGAGCGTAACCATGACCCTGAACCTGACTTTAACCGTGACCTTGACCCTGACCCTGACGATGAACCTGTCGTTGACCCTGACCCTAACCTTAACCCTAACTCTAACCCTAACCCTAGATCTGCATTTAACCCTTACCCTAACCTTAACCATAACCCTAACCGTAACCCTACCCTAACCCTAACTTTAACCTTACTCTTACCCGAACCCTGACCCTGGCTTTGACCTTGACCCTGACCCTGACCCTAATGTAACCATGACGCTGATTCTGACCTTGACTGAAACCAGGACCCTGACTCTGACCTTGACCCTAACCCAGACCATGACCTTGACCCTAACTCTAATCCTAACTCTAACCCTAACCCTAGCTCTGCATTTAATCCTTACACTAACCTTAACCATAACCCTAACAGTAACCCTACCCTAACCCTAACCCTAACCCTAACCCTACCCTAACCCGAACACTGACCCTGACCCTGGCTTTGACCTTGACTCTGACCCAGAATCTCATGTTAACTTTGACCCTCATCATGACCTTGAACGTAACCCTGACCCTGACGTTGACCTTGACGCTGACCCTGACTTTGACCGTGACCCTAAACCTAATCCTAACCCTAACTGTAACCCTAACCCTAGATCTGCACTGAACCCTTAGCCTAACCTTAGCCATAACCCAAACCGTAATCTTACCCTCACCCTAACCCTAACTCTAACTCTAACCTTACTCTAACCTGAACACTGAACCTGACCATGTCTTTGACCTTGACCCTGACCCAGACCCTAACGCCAACCATGAACTTGACCATGACCTTGAATGTATCCATGACCCTGACCCTGACCTTGATGCTGACCCTGACCTTGACCCTGACCCTAAACCTAACCCTAACACTAACTCTATCCCTAACCCTACTCTACATTTAACCCTTACTCTGACCTTAACCATAACCCTAATTGTAACCCTACCCTAACCCTAACTCTAACCCTAACTCTAACCTTACTCTAACCCGAACAGTGACTCTAACCCCGACCCTTACCCTAAGCCTGACCATGGCTTTGACCTTGACACTCACCCGAACGCTGACCATGACCCTGATCCTGACCTTGACCGTAACCATGACACTGACCCTGATCTTGACGCTGACCCAGACCTTGACCATGACCCTAACCCCAACCCTAACTCTAACCCTAACCCTACCGCTGCATTTAACCTTTACCCCTCCTTAACCATACCCCTAACCGAAAACCTACACTAACTCGATCCCTAATCCTAACCTTACTGTACTTGAACACTGACCCTAACCCTGACTTTGACCTTGATTCTGACCCGACCCGAACGCTAACCATGACCCTGACCATGACCTAGAAAGTAACCATGACCCTGATCCTACCTGGACTCTGACCCTGACCTTGACCCTGACCCTAACACTTACCCTAACCTTAACCATAACCCTAACCGTAACCCTACCCTAACTCTAACATTACTCTAATCCTAACACTGACCCTGACCCTGGCTTTGACCTTGACCCTGACCCTGACTCTAACGGTAATCATGACCCTGACCCTGAACTTGACCGTAAAAATGACCCTGACCCTGATCTTGACGCTGACCATGACCTTGACCCTGACCATAACCCTAACCCTAAGTCTAAACCTAACCCTAGTTCTGGATTTAACCCTTATCCTAACCTTAACCAAAACCCTAACCGTAACCCTAACCTAACCCTAACCCTAACCCTAACTCTAACCTTACACTAACCCGAACACTGACACTGACCCTGGCTTTGACCTTGAGTCGTACCCAGACCCTAACGGTAACCGTGACCCTGAACCTGACCCTGAATGTAACCATGACCCTTATCTGGACATTCAAGCTGACCCTCACCTTGACACTGACCCTAAACCTAACCCTAACCCTAACCCTAACCCTAACCTTAGCTCTGCATTTAATCCTTACCCTAACCTTAACCATAACCCTAATTGTAACCATACCATAACCCTAACCCTGAAACTAACACTAACTCTAAATTTACTCTAAACCGAACACTGCCCCTGACCCTGGCTTTGACCTTCACCCTGACCTGACGCTAATGCTAACCATGACCCTAATCCTGATCTTGACCATAACCATGACCCTGACCCTTACCTTGACCCTGACCCTAACCCTAACCCTAACTCTAACCCTAACCCTAACTCTGCATTTAACCCTTACCCTACATTAACCATAACACTAACCGTAACCCAACCCTAACTCTATCCCTAACCCTAAACTTACCATAACTGGAATACTGACCCTGACCCTGGCTTGGACCTTGACTGTGACCCTGAACCGAACATTAACCATAACGCTGACCCTAACCATGACGCTGACCCTGACCTTGATCCTGACCCTAACCCTAACTCTAACTCTAACCCTAACCCTAGCTCTTCATTTAACCCTTAACCTAACATTAACCATTACCCTAACCGTAACCTTACCCTAACTCTAACCTTACTCTAACCCGAACACTGACCGTGACCCTGTTTTGACCTTGACCCTGACCCGGACCCTAACGCTTACCATGACTCTGACCCTGACCTTGACAGTAACCCTGACCCTGATGCTGACCCTGACCTTGACTCTGACCCTAACCCTAACCCTAACTCTAACCCTAACCCTAGCTCTGCATTTAACCCTTACCCTAAGCCTAACCATAACCCAAACAGTAACTCTACCTGAACCCTAACCTTACTCTAACCCGAATAATGACCCTGACCCTAGCTTTGACCTTGAATCTGACCCAGACCCTGACGCAAACTTTGGTCCTGACCCTGACCTTGAATGTAACCATGACCCTGACATTCACCTTGACGCTGACCTTGACCTTGACCCTGACTCTAAACCTAAACCTAAACCTAACTGTAACCCTAACCCTAGCTCTGCATTCAATGCTTGCCCTAACCTTACCCATAACCCTTACCGTAACCCTACCCTAACCCTAACCCTAACCCTAACTCTAACCTTACTCTAACCCAAACACTGACACTGACCCTGGCTTTCACCTTGACCCTGTCCCTGACCCTAACTCTAACCATGACCCTGACCCTGACCTTGACTGTAACCATAACCATGACCCTGACCTTGACCCTTACCTTGACCCAGACCCTAACTCTAAACCTAACTCTAACCCTAACCCTAGCTCTGCATTTAACCCTTACCCTAACCTTAACCATAACCCTAACCATAACCCTACCCTAACCCTAACATTACTCTAAACCGAACACTGACCCTGACCCTGGCTTAGACCTTGAGTCTTACCCAGACCCTAACGGTAACCATGACCCAGAACTTGACCTTGAATGTAACCATAACCCTTACCCTGACATTGAAGCTGACCCTGACCTTGACCCTGACCCTAAACATAACCCTAACACTAACTCTAACCCTAACCCTAGCTCTGCATTTAACCCTTACCCTAACCTTAACCATAACCCTAACCGTAACTCTACCCTAACCTTAACACTAACATTGCTCTAACCCGAACCCTGACCCTGGCTTTGACCTTGACCCTGACCCTGACCCTAATGCTAACCATGACCCTGATACTGACCTTGACTGAAACCAGGATGCTGACCCTGACCATGACCCTGACCCAGAACTTGACCTTGACCCTAACTCTAACCCTAACTATAACCCTAAACCTAGCTCTGCATTTAACCCTTACCTTACCTTAACCATAACCCTAACCGTAACCCTATACTAACTCTATACCTAACACTAACCTTAATTTAACCCGACACTGATTCTGACCCTGGATTTCACCTTGATTCTGACCCAGACCCTAACGCTAACCATGACCCTGACCTGACCTTGACACTAACCCTGACCTTGACCCAGACTGTAAATCTAACCCTAAGCTTAACTGTAACCCTAACCCTAGCACTGCATTTAAACCTTACCCTAAACTTAACCATAACCCTAACTGTAACCCTAACATAACCCTAACCCTAACCCTAACTCTAACCTAACTCTAACCAGAACACTGAGCTTGAACTTGTCTTTGACCTTGACCCCGACCCAGACCCTAATGCTAACCATGACCCTGACACTGACCTTGACTGTAACCATGACCCTGACCCTGACCTTGATGCTGACCCTGACCTTGACCCTGACCCTAAACCTAACCCTAACCCTAACCCTAACTGTAACCCTAACCCTAGCTCTGCATTTAACCCTTACACTAACCTTAACCATAACCCTAACCATAACCATACTGTAACCCTAACCCTGAAACTACCCTAACTCTAACCTTACTCTAACCCGAACACTGACCCTGACCCTGGCTTTGACCTTGAACCTGACCCTGACCTGAAAGCTAACCATGAACCTGACCCTGACCTAGACCGTAACCATGACCCTGACCCTGACCCTGATGCTGACCCTGAACTTGACCCTGACCCTAAACATAACCCTTACCCTAACCCTAACTGTAACAGTAAACCTAGCTCTGCATTTAACCCTTACCCTAACCTTAACCATAACCATAACCGTAACCTTATCCTAACTCTAACATTACTCTAACCGGAACACTGACGCTGACTCTGGCTTTGAACTTGACCCTGAACCTGAACCTAAAGGTAACCATGACCCTGACCCTGACCTTGACCGTAACCATGACCCTGACCCTACCTTAACGCTGATGCTGACCTTGACCATGACCATAACTCTAACCCTAACCCTAACCCTAGCTCTGCATTTAACCCTTACCCTCTCCTTATACATAACCCTAACAATAACCCTACCCTAACCCTAACCCTAACCTTACTCTAACCAGAAAACTGACCCTGACCCTGACTTTCACCTTGGCTCTGAATCAGACCCTAACGCTAACCAGGACCCTGACCATAACCTTGAATGTAACCAAGACCCTGACACTGACCTTGACAATGACTCTGACCTTGACCTTGACCCTAAACCTAACCCTTACCCTAACTGTAACCCTAGCCTAGCTCTGCATTTAACCCTTACCCTAACTTTAACCATAACTTTAACCGCAAATCTACCCTAACCCTAACCCTAACTCTAACCTTAATCTAACTCGAACACTGACACTGACCCAGACCCTAACGCTAACCATGACTCTGACCCTGACCTTGACCCTAACCCTAACCCTAACTTTAACCCTAAACCTCTCTGCATTTAACCCTTACCATAACCTTAACCATAACCCTAACCGTAACCGTACTTTAACTCTAACCTTACTCTACCTTGAACACTAACCCTGATCCTGGCTTTGACCTTGAGTCTTACCCAGACCCTAATGGTAACCATGACCCTAAACCTGACCTTGAATGTAACCATGACCATACCCTGACATTGAAGCTGACCCTGACCTTGACCCTGACCATAAACCTAACCCTAACACTAACTATAACCCTAACCCTAGCTCTGCATTTAACCCTTACCCAAACCTTAACCATAACCCTGACCGTAACCCTATCCTAACCCTAACTCTAACATTACTCTAACCCGAACACTGACCCTGACCCTGTCTTTGACCTTGACCCTGACCCTAACGCTAACCATGACCCTGATCCTGACCTTGACCGTAACCAGGACCCTGACCCTGACCTTGACGCTGACCCAGAACTTGACCCTGACCCAAACCCTAACCCTAACACTAACCCTAACCCTAGCTCTGCATTTAACCCTTACCATAACCTTAACCATAATCCTAACCGTAACCCTACCCTAACCCAAACCCTAACCCTAACTCTAACCTTACTCTAACCCGAACACTGACCCTGACCCTGTCTTTGACCATGACCCTAACGCTAACCCTGACCCTGACCATGACCTTCAGCATAACCATGACCCTAAACCTGACCTTGACACTGACCTTGATCTTGACCCTGACCCTTATTCTAACCCTAACCCTTACTCTAACCCTAACACTACCTCTGCATTTAACCGTTACCCTAAACTTAACCATAACCCTAACCGTAACCCTACCCGAACCCTAACCTTACTCTAACCCAAACACTCACCCTTACCCTGGCTATGACCTTGAGTCTTACTCAGACCCTAACGCTATCCATGACCCTGACCCTGACCTTAAACGTAACCATGCCCTTGACCCTGACCTTGACGGTGACCCTAACCTTGACCCTAAATCTAACTGTAACCCTAACCCTAGCTCTGCATTTAACCCTTACCCTAACCTTAACCATAACCCTAACCGTAACCCTACCCTAACCCTAACCCTAACCCTAACCCTAACCCTAACTCTAATCTTACTCTAACCCGAACACTGATGCTAACCGTGATCCTTACCCTAACCGTGACCCTGGCTTTGACCTTGACCCTGACCCAGACCCTAACACTAAACATGACCCTGACCCTGACCGTAACCATGACCCTGACCCTGACCCTGACCCTCACCTTGACCCTGACCCTAACTCTAATCCTAATCCTAACACCTAAGCCTAAATCTAACCTTAACAGCTAACCCTAACCCTAACCCATCCCTTAAGCGTACCCTCATACTAACCCTAGCCCAGCCCTTAACCTTAACCCTTACTGTAGCTGAAAACCCTAAACCTCTCCCTATTTCTGCCCTTCACGCTAACCCTAAGCTTAACATTAGCCCAGCCCTTCCTAACCCTAACGCTAAACCTAGCTCAAAATTCTACCCCTCTTTCTATCTCTGACCTTCACCCCAACCCTAAACGGAACACTAAATCCTGAGTCTAACCCTAACCCTAGTGTGAAACCCAAACCCTCACCCTAAAACTATCGTAGAAGTGCATTGAATATACGCTTGCTTCCTCTGAAAGATAAGTTTCTAGTTTCCTGTGAATCCAACAGAAATAACAGTCTATAACTTCATAAAGAAGTCGCAAAAGCCAAATATTAAAGTGACTTACACAAAGAAATGAGAAATTGCATTGATAATGCAGTTGCTTTTCTCTGAGGAATGAAGCATTTTGTAGAGTTTCGTAGAAAACACACCTAAGGTACAATAAGTTATTACACAAATAACGTCCCAAGGAAAATATTCACATCGACTTACACAAAGATGCCACAATGTGCATTCCTTACACACTTGCAGTTTTTGAGGACGGAAGCAGTGTGTACAGTTCTTAGAAAACAACGCTAAGTTTCAATGTGTTATATCATACAGATATTATAAAGACACATTTACAGTTACACAAAGAAGTCACAATGTGCATTGATTATAAACTTGTGTCTCCCAGACAACTGAACAAGTGTTTACAGTTTGCCTTCACATTCGTAAAACAACCATAAGGTTCTTTCTAAGGATCTCCTATGCGTACCCATGGCTCAAAACCCTAACCCTAACCCTAACCCACACAGCGCTGTGCCTGCTCGTCTCCCGTGGGTGAGTGGACACAGCCACTTCCACAGAGCGCCCTGCCTGCCCGTTTCCCATGGGTGAGAGGACACAGCCAGTTCCACACAGCGCCCTGCCTGCCCGTCTCCCGAGGGTTTGTGGACACAGCCAGTTCTACACAGCACCCTGCCTGCCAGTCTCCCATGGGTGTGTGGACACAGCCAGTTCCACAAAGAGCCCTGCCTGAGGGTCTCCCGTGAGTGGGGAGACACAGCCAGTTCAACACAGCGCCATGCCTCCCCGTCTCCCATGGGTGAGTGGACAAAGCCAGTTCCACACTGCGCCCTGCCTGCCAGTCTCCCGTGGGTGTGTGGACACAGCCAGTTCCACAAAGCGCCCTGCCTGCCCGTCTCCCGTGGGTGTGTGGACACAACCAGATCGACACCGTGCCCTGCATGCCCGACTCCCATGGGTGTGTGGACACAGCCAGTTCCATACAGCGCCGTGCCCGCCGGTCTCCCGTGAGTGAGTGGACACAATCAGTTCAACACTAGGCCCTGCCTGCCCATCTCAAGTGGGTGAGTGGACACAGCCAGTTCCACACAGCGCCCTGACTGCCCGTTTCCAGTGGGTGAGTTTACACAGCCAATTCCACACAGTGCCCTGCCTGCCCGTCTCCCGTTGGTGTGTGGACACAGCCAGTTCCATACAGCACCCTCTCTGCCCATCTCCCATGGGTGTGTGGACACAGCCAGTTCAAAACAGCACCCAGCCTGCCC
>NW_017968524.1:11428-34102 GCF_000165445.2 Microcebus murinus
AGTAATTGGATTAAATGTTTATATTTCATGATCAATCATTTTATTAACCAGAAAAGAGAAGAGAACTTATTGAGGTAATGAGCAGTTGAATAAGGTAGAACAGATGTAGTAGAAGGGAAAAGAGGATGAGAGTTTGCAAAAGATAAGACAAAAAATGGTGGGCAAAAAGAATAGAAATGGGAAGAAGAATGATTGTAAAAACCGCTAGAAAGGCAACATATTCTCTTTGTTATTGCGTAGAAAAAAACGCAATACAAAGAGAAGACCACATCTGTACTTCTGGATAGTTATTTATTGCATTACTATTGGTTATGTCTATGGTAATCCAGGTCAAGTATTTTTCTTTCATCTTCATCCAAATAATTCATAGGTGTAAGACTTATCTTCTCTTATTCTTTTCCCCTATGTCGAATACCACAAATGGCTTTCTGAAAAACATTTATCTTACCTATTAACAACTAAAGAATCAAAATATCATTATTAACCATCTTACTGCTTATCCAGCTTAAAGAGTTTCTTTCAAATAGAACCCGAGTAAGAATAAATTTTGTATTTTAGCATTAGTAAGATATAGATAAATTTCATACTCCAGAGTCCAGACAAAAGTAGCTAGAGTCTCAGTTTCAATTCAATGTGAATTTTGCTGAGCATTTTTCTGTTTTTTGGCACAACTTCCAACATTGGACATTGGAAATGTATTTGAAGTTTTAGTCCTTACTTCTTTTCTCTGTAGGTAATTTCTCCTTTCCCTCTACCACCGGATGTGCCTTCTGGCAGAGTTTATCAAACCCCCAGTCAGAATCTTGCTTCCTCTGTGGATAAATATCATACACATCACAACATGCTGAACCAAGTAGAAAGACAAATTGCATCTCTGAAAAAGGACTTGGGAAAACCACCTTGAAGATTTTGAAGCTGGTGGAGTGTTCATTGTATTGTTTAAATTCCCTTATATTCTCAAGAAGATGTAAGACATAGTTCCCTTTATGAGAAAAGCTGACTTTTAGAGTGCTTCATACTGTCTCTATTAGTGTGATAAACCCCATAATCGTATGTTCTCTGTGAAGAAATTAGAAGGAAAAGGCGGAGAAAGCTTAGATAATCCTGGTGACCACTAGCATTGACTTACTGAGCTAAACAAAGACACCTTGAGGAAAATCATTCATTCCTGAGTCTTAGTGCTTTGTATAAATGGCTCAACTCCCAAAAGATTACGGGGAAAACGATATGTAAAGCAAGTAAAATTATAAAGCATGTAACAGAGTAAGATACTTTAGTAATAGACTATTTTGTCTGTTTCTCAATTCTGATTAGTACATTAAGTTTAAACAATTTGAGATATTATTTCTCTCACACATTTTTGTGTGGCCCAAATGGAGTTTGTTTTGATGACAGCCCTAGAACTTCTAAACGTACAATAGATTTAGAAACCAAATAGGTGTAATATCTCTTTACTTGTTTTAAAGTTCAAGCTTTTAAAATACTGCTTTATTATCTAAGTATAAAGTTATGAAAAATCATAAAGAAGTAAACCACTATTAATCTTTCCCACCAACCATTAACATTTGAAGTTATCTTCCCGATATTCGTTGCTGTAATTTTTGTATGGTTGTGTTGACCAATCTACATTTTTCGAGTTTCAACTCTTAGGCACAGAGAGTGAAAATCATCTTTTGAATAATTTTCTTAGAAATTGTCATCAGTTTCATAGCAGCTCTATGTTCTCAGATTGAAATCTTTCAAAATACTTTCGTTGTTTGCACAAACTAAATGAATGAAGTGCTGAAATATAATCACAAAAGACTCATATTTTTACCAAAAAGAAACTGTCATTTGTGGTTCTTGGCATCTATACTCGTTGGTTTAAAAATATGAAGGAATTTCACTGACTCTTACCTCCAAAACATTCTTTTGATCATCAAAGATAAATCACTATTGTGTCTTTATCCTGGAAAATATTAAGAATGGAAATTGTAAGTAAAGTTCTGTTGTGTGCTGTATCTAGACAACAAATAACGTTGTACTTAAAACCCAACTTTCACATGGGACAATAGGGACATTCTATCTAGGTTGGACATGACCTGGTGTTCTTCACTGGGCAAGGCTAAGTAAGCTTTAGGTTTGGTTTTTCACTCTGTAATCAGGCACAAATAATTTCTTTCTGATTTGTCTGTGAGCAAAATAGACAACCTAAAGATCACTTTTCTTCTTAGGTAGGAAGTAGAACTCCTCATTACCTTAATTAAATCAGAAAAAGGAAGCCTAGGTTTTACAGTCACCAAAGGCAACCAGAGTATTGGTTGTTATGTTCATGGTGTCATACAGGATCCAGCCAAAAGTGACGGAAGGCTAAAACCTGGGGACCGGCTCATAAAGGTGAGACATTTAAGAGAAACGGAAGATTTGTGCAAACATAGCTAAAGAGCAAGCCAGGGCTAGAAAAGGAAGAAAAAGGCTGAATTAATATATTATAACACTGTATTTCTCTGTTTGGTTTATGCTTTCCTTTTCTACCACTTAAAAGTAAAGGCCTTATATAGTTAACAGTTTGGGAAATGCTTAAAGTTTCCTTTTTAATTTTAAAGTTCCTTTAATTTCAATTAAGGCATATAACAAGCTATCTCAGATCTCAGGGACAGAAAGTTTCTTAAATTACTAAAATGATAAATTTCCTAGATTAGCAAAATAATGAGGCATTTATTAGGGATTTTACATTATTATTTCACTATAATGGCTTGATCATTTTGCCTGTGATTTCCACAATAAAGGGGAATATCAATAAATTAGAGAACACATTCTATAAATTAGAGAACACAAGCATGTGCATGTCATGCTTGCTAATATATATTATATAAAAAGTTAGGGAAATTATTATATTTTCTTGGCAATTTAGCTTCTCTGTTGTAAAAATTATAACCCTAACTTGTCTCTTTCTCATTTTTGTAGGTTAATGATACAGACGTTACGAATATGACTCACACAGATGCAGTGAATCTGCTCCGAGCAGCACCCAAGACAGTCAGATTAGTCCTCGGGCGAGTTCTAGAATTACCCAGGATGCCAGTGTTGCCTCATTTGCTACCTGACATTACATTAACATGCAACAAAGAGGAGTTGGGTAAGGAAAATTCAAGCTTTGTGCAGTATAGTTTTTTTGGCTAGATTAAGAATAAGTATTCATATAACTAAGAAAACAAATATTTTGTATTCTTTCAAGGTTTTTCCTTATCTGGAGGTCATGACAGCCTTCATCAAGTGGTATATATTAGTGATATTAATCCAAAGTCAATTGCAGCTACTGAGGGTAATCTCCAGCTATTAGATGTCATTCATTATGTGAATGGAGTCAGCACACGAGGAATGACCTTGGAAGAAGCTAACAGAGCATTAGACATGTCACTTCCTTCAGTGGTGTTGAAAGCAACAAGGTACTCTGCAATTATTTGTGAGTTTTGTTTGTGTGTGTGTGTGTATTTCAGGTTGTTGATTAGACTAATGTACTTGTAAAAGATATCACTGAATTAGTTATTCATAGACTAAACTAGTAGGACTCAGTAAAGTGAGAACAGACTTCCTGGTAGGAAATTCTGAGAACACCGAGTGGGTAAGTGTTTGGATACGTGTTTGCAATTAATAGGATGGTTACTACCCATCCAAGTAACAGAAAGTACAACTTTGTTTAAATAAGAAAGGGAGGCCTGGCAGTGGCTCACACCTGTAATCCTAGCACTCTGGGAAGCCGAGGCTGGAGGCTTACTCAAGGTCAGGAGTTTGAAACCAGCCTGAGCAGGAGCGAGACCCGTCTCTACTAAAAATAGGAAGAAATTAATTGGCCAACTAAAAATATATAGAAAAAATCAGCCGGGCATGGTGGCGCATGCCTGTAGTCACAGCTACTGGGGAGGCTGAGGCAGGAGGATTGCTTGAACCCAGGAGTTTGAGGTTGCTGTGAGCTAGGCTGATGCCATGGCATTCTAGCCTGGGCGACAGAGTGGGACTCTGTCTCAGAAAAAAAAAAGAAAGGGGATTTCTTGGTTTATGTTAGACTTGAAAAAGTCTAGAGATAAGGTGATCATCAGGTATAATTTGATCAGAGTTCAGTTATTCCCCCTTCCATGTATCAGTTTCCTTTATGGTAGTCAAATGACTGCTTTAGTTTCATGCCTCACACCTGCATACCACACCATTAGAGCAGTCTTCACACAGAAATTTCCCCAATCAGGACTATAAATCAGTACAGCCGCTATAGAGAACAGTATGGAGGTTCCTCAAAAAACTAAAAGTAGAACTGCCATATGACCCAGCAATCCCACTGCTAGGTATATGTCCAAAAGAAAGGAAATCAGTATATCCAAGAGACATCTACACTCCCTTGTTTATTGCAACACTATTCACAATAGCCAATATATAGAATTAACCTAAATGTCCTTTGGTGGATGAATAAAGAAAATGTGGTACATACACACAATAGAATATTATCCAGCCATTAAAAAGAATGAAATCCTGTTATTTGCAAAACATGGATGGAACTAGAAGACATTATGTTAAGTGAAATAAGCCAGGCACAGAAAGATAAATTTCACATGTTCTCACTCATATGTGGGAGATAAATATTAAAACAAACTCATGGAGATAGAGAGTAGAATGATGGTTAGTAGAGGCTGGGAAGGGTAATGGGGAGAGGGTATTAAATGGGGGTGGTTAATGGGTACAAAAATATAATTAGATAGAATGAATAAGATCTAGTATTTGGTAGCACAATAAGGCAACTACAGTTAATAATTATTATATATTTTTAAATAACTAAAAGAGTGGAGTTGGAATGTTCCTAACACAAAGAAATAATAAATGTTTGAGGTGTTGGATATCTCAGTTATGCTGATTTGGTCATTACATATTGTATGCCTATATCAAAACATCACATGCATCCTATAAATATATATAACTATTATATACCCATAATAAGTAGGAAAAAAGGGCGGTAAGAAAGAAACATCATCAATCACTATTAAAGCAAGTATTGGGTGCCAATTGCCTTAGATCTAAATTAAGGTGAGTCACCGAGTTGAGGCAAAGGAATAAGAATATATAGATCTCCTAGACTTACCTACTGAAAAACCCACCATAAATTGAAACTATCATAAGTAAAAAATGCATTTAAAATACCTAATCAACCAAATACCACAGCTTACTAACCTCTAGCCTACCTTAAACATATTCAGAACACTTATGTACCCTACAGCTGGGCAAAGTCATCTAACACAAAGCCTATTTTATAATAAAATGAATATTTCATGTAATTTATTGAATACCGTACTGAAAATGAAACACAGATGGTTGGATGTGTACTGAAAGTATGGTTTCTACTGAATGTGTCTGACCTCTACCGTCATGAAGTCCACCCCATCATAAGTCGGGGCCTGTCAGTACTGATTGGCCTAAGCCAGTTATGGACTATTCCCAGAGCTGGGGTAGGGTCAATCCTACCCAAACTGCTTGTCTGCCACCCTGGAGGCATGGAACTACCACATCCACTCTACCTCATAACAGTTTCACATTATAAAAAATGCTTGGCCGGGCGCGGTGGCTCAAGCCTGTAATCCTAGCTCTCTGGGAGGCCGAGGCGGGCGGATTGCTTGAGGTCAGGAGTTCGAAACCAGCCTGAGCAAGAGCGAGACCCCGTCTCTACTATAAATAGAAAGAAATTAATAGGCCAACTAATATATACAAAAAATTAGCCGGGCATGGTGGCTCATGCCTGTAGTCCCAGCTACTTGGGAGGCTGAGGCAGGAGGATTGCTTGAGCCAGGAGTTTGAGGTTGCTGTGAGCTAGGCTGACGCCACGGCACTCATTCTACCCTGGGCAACAAAGTGAGACTCTGTCTCAAAAAAAAAAAATAAATAAAATAAAAAAAAAATAAAAATAAAATAAAAATAAAAAATGCTAACAATAACTTTTCTTTCACTTATAATGGAAATAACAGTTCTGGAGGTTAAAAATACAAAACGTGTCTCACTGTGCTAAAATCAAGGTGTCGGCAGGGCTGCATTTCTTCTGCAGGTTCCAGGAGAAAATCCATTTCCTTGCCTTTTCCACTTTCCAGAGCCCACCAGCATTCCTTGGCTTATGGTCTCCTTCCATCTGCAAAGCCAACTACTGCAGTACCCTCTACATCTGTTGCTACTTCTCTTTCTCTGACTCTGAGTTTTCTGCCTCCCTCTTTCACTTATTAGGCCGTTTGTGATTACAGTGGCCCCACCCATATCAAAATCCTTAACTTGATCACATTTGCAGTCCCTTTTGCCATTTAAAGTAACATTCTCACAGGTTCTGAGGATTAGAACATAATCATTAAAACATAAACATCTTGAGGGGTGGGAGGTTGTATTATTCTGCCTACCACAATGTACATGAATCCAAGCTGTCTATATTACAGACTTAAGATATATAGAGGGAAAATTCACCTCTTTGTTTATGAATTATTTCTTTCAAAATAGAACTTAATATATTAAGTCATTGATAATGAACTTATCTGTTCCTTCTGAATCTTTAAATTAGATTGTATACTTTTTTCTTTCAATGTAATCCCTGGCCGGATTCCTTCATATGTTTCTAAAAATTGGATTGACCTAGTTATTTTCATAGGTCTAACTGAATGTTAAGTAGTGGGGGAGGAAAGTGTTCAAACAACTATGAAAATATTTTTGTGAAAATTAACATTTCTGCTAACCTTAGGTCTAGCTGAATGTTTTACCTCAAAATTAGTAGAGCACTCTTCACCCCATCCCTGAAGTCACTTTCTTTTATTTTTCTACTTTTATCTTAGATAAATCACTAAAGATATATTAATAATAGTTACAATTACTTTTCCCTTCATTCTTCTAGCTCTCTCTCCACTGTTATATATATGCCCTCTTTTATTAAAGTCCACAGGGTAGCAATAGTGGAGGGATGTAAGTTTGTGGTAATTATCTGTATGTCAAGAACTGTTAAGGGTCTGGGATTTTACCCTATTTGCAAGTTAATAAGCTAGCCTATTATTGTTTCACGGATGCTAGCAGAAGGCATAAAACTCCTGGATCAGAGGTAAAAGACTTATTACCAATGCATAGCAAGCAGCATGAGCATGGTGTTGGTGACAGTTCCCCTTGTCCTCTAAGTCCCATAATGGTGCTGTATATAGGCCTAGAGGTTTCCTACACATGCGGTGGGTTGTATTGTAGAAGAAGACTGATATACAACCTGCCATTTTATAGCAGCCTGTAAGAAAGCTTGTCTTTTGCAGGAGGAGAGAAGTTACCTCATTCTTCAAGGTTGTTTGTTTATAAACACAACCTTGATAAATAGCTCAGATAAAAAGAGATCAGGGCCTTGTATTTTGGGGCTACCCAGCAAGAATATGGGGCTATGGGGCTACTCCACACAGGGATGCTTAGTGCCCGTAGCTTATTGCCTCTCCCAACACTGTACACCTTAGGTGATCTCCCTGTTCCCTTTGGTATCAGAAACAGTAAGATGGTATTCTAATCCTCTATTTCCAAAGTGCTATTTTTGGGGGCTGTTTTTTACATTGGGTGGTATCATTCTTCTTATAATCCTTTGAATATAAATATTTCATCTAGAGTTTTCACTTTAAATTATCTATGAGAAAAATATCAGGGGCTTTGTATGTATAAAACTTAGTGGCCTGTGACTTCTAAGTTAAACTCTCTTTAAACTATCAACTGAGTGACAGTGAACTAAGTTATTAGGTCATGAGTGTTTTAAATGGAAGCGGCAACAGCGTGATGTTTTGAACTGAAGCCCAAAGAAAGATTATGCAAGAAGTGATTCCTACTCTTTTTGGATCAAGAGTCTCTCCTTCCAGGAAATATATAGATGAAGAGACTCCTAAATTGTGTCTACAGCTTCAGGGAGTGGCTGGGCCCCCTGAAGCCCATCTAGAATAAAACTTCTGAGGCTAGTTAACAGATGGTTCAAAGGATATTTAAACAAATATCTTAACTAGTTTTCAAGTGTCTTTTCTTTTTTTGCAACACAGAGATGGTCATCCAGTGGTCCCCAGTTCAAAGAGGTCTGCCATTTCAACTCCAAAGTCAACCAAAGCCAATGGTAAGGATATAGTCATTTTATGACATAAGTACGGGTGGATTATCCCTAATACAAAAATCTGAAAATCCAAAATGCTCCGGAAATCTGAAACCATGTGAGCATTGACATGACACTCAAAGGATATTCTCACTGGAACATTTCAGATTTCGGATTTTGGGCAGTACGCGATGTTGCGCGCCTATAGTCCCAGCCACTCAGGAGGCTGAGACAGGAGGATCGCTTGCGCCCAGGAGGTTTGGGCTGTAGTGTGCTGTGCTGATCGGGTGTCCACACTAAGTTTGGCATCAATATGGTGACCTCCTGGGAGCGGGGGACCACCAGGTTACCTAATGAGGGGTGAAACAGCCCAGGTTGAAAACAGAGCAGGTCAGGTTTCAGATATTTAGATTTGGCATGCTGAAATGGTAAATATGATTCAAATATTCCAAAAACAAACCAAAAAAAATCTGAAATTCAAAACACTTCTGGTCCCAAGATTTCAGACAAGGGATACTCAGCCTGTAGTTATAAAGAGGTAACTATATTTTTTCCAAATACAAAATTCGGATATTGTCATTAAATGTTTTCATTGCCCTTCCAGAATGTTTTACAGGATCTTTCTATGTAAAAAATATATAATTTTTTAAAGGAAAGCATCTCTAAAATTCAGTGTACAATGGAAAATAGTAGAACAGAGTGCACCGTGGAATTTAGAGCCTGGTAGACCTGAGTTTATAAGTCCTGTGTGACCTTACTTGAGCCATATACAAGCCTCTATTTCCTACAAGTAAAATAAGAATATTATTAGGCCGAGGCGGGTGGATTGCTGGAGGTCAGGAGTTCGAAACCAGCCTGAGCAAAAGTGAGAACCCCGTCTCTACTATAAATAGAAATAAATTAATTGGCCAACTAAAAATATATAGAAAAAATTAGCCGGGCATGGTGGCGCATGCCTGTAGTCCCAGCTACTCGGGAGGCTGAGGCAGCAGGATTGCTTGAGCCCAGGAGTTGGAGGTTGCTGTGAGCGAGGCTGACGCCACGGCCCTCACTCTAGCCTGGGCAACAAAGCGAGACTCTGTCTCAAAAAAAAAAAAAGAAAAAGAATATTATTAGTATCTACCTTGTAATGTTGTAACAAGGCATAAATATAGTAGTACATTTGAAACACTTACCATAATGCTTGTCACATAGTAACAGCCATTATTTAAGTTTCTAATTTGTACCAGGCACTCTTCTGGGCATTGTTAATATAGCAACAGACAAACAAAGCATCTGCCTTATATTCTAATATAATGATAGAAGTAACAGTAAAATAGTAGTTGTGGCAACAGTTGTCATTAATTTAATCCTGATTCTGATCTATGCATTTCTTCCAAGTTCTTTAGGCCTCATAACAATCCCATAAGACTAGTGTTACTATTATCCTCGTTATTTAGAAAGGGAAACTGAGGGACAAAGAAGTTTCATAATTTGCCCAAGCTCACAGAGTTAGTAAAGAGTAGAGTCAGAGTTTAAACCCAAGAAGTCTGATTTCATACTCATTTGTATTATCAGGCTCAATAAATACAGCTTTTATTGCTAGTGTTATTATAGTAAGAAGAGGCCAGGCGCGGTGGCTCACACCTGTAATCCTAGCACTCTGGGAGGCCAAGGCGGGAGGATAGCTCAAGGTCAGGATTTCGAAACCAACCTGAGCAAGAACAAGACCTCGTCTCTACTAAAAATAGAAAGAAATTAATTAGCCAACTAAAAATATATAGAAAAACTTAGCCGGGCATGGTAACGCATGCCTGTAGTCCCAGCTACTTGAGAGGCTGAGGCAGAAGGATTGCTTGAGCCCAGGAGTTTGAGGTTGCTGTGAGCTAGGCTGATGCCATGGCACTCTAGCCTGGGCAAAAAGTAAGACTCTGTCTCAAAAAAAAAAAAAAAAAAAAAAAAAAAATATATATATATATATATATAGTAAGAAGAATGTTAGGCACAGGGGAATGTGTACATAACTAATCTTTTAGTTATCAGGCAGTAGTCTCTATATACCAACGGAAGCTAAAAGAAACTATCGTAGTTGTCTATCTTCTAAAAGCTAAAGTGCAGGGGTACTTTTTGCTGCTCTATATAGTTTTAGTTCACATTAGTGAACTAAGTAATCAGAAGAGTATTTTTCTAGTGATCTCTAAGATGACTTTTGTTTGTAACTTTCTAGACTAAAAAGAGCAGCTTTGTCCTGCTGCTGTTGTGAAGGCTGCCTGGTAGTCTGTCTTTATGGGGTTCTCTGACTTGACTCCCATAGAACTAATTTCTTTACAGGTTATAAAACGCATACAGTATCCATAATAGGAACTCTCCTTCCATGGCAGGAATATAAAATGGTAGAATCAGTTTGGAAACAGCTTGACAATTTCTTAAAAATTTAAACAGATGCCTACAATATGATCCAGTCACTCCACTCATGCTTGTTTACTGAGAGGAAAGTAAGCTACGTACACAAAAACTTGGACAGAAATGTTTCTAGCAATTATCCTTGTAATAGCCAAAATTTGAAACAACTCAGATGTCCAAAAACTATCCAATGGATAAACAAGTTATAATATATCTAAACAATGGGGAACTACTCAGCAACAAAAAGGAATAGTCTGTTGATAACATGCAACAAAATAATTTAAATAACCTCTAAGTATGTTGAGTGAAATAAGCCAGACCAAAAAAAAAAAAGAGTTCATACTGTACAATTCCATTTATACATAGTTGTAGACAATATAAATCATAGTGACAGAAAGCAGATCAGTGATTGCCTAGGGGCAAAGAGGGGGGAAGGAAGTAGTTAGGGGAACAGGAAAGAGAGATCACAAATAAAAAACTATTATGTTTCATACTGTTCCAATGTGATTTTTGAACCAGTGGCTTATTATTGAAATACTCTTATTATTTTTCCTAGAAGTTTAATAATGTATTATATCTCTTACGAATAATATTAAAAGACATTCTTGGACTCTTTGTAATATCATCTACAAAATTACAGAGATGTATCTATAATAATTTCATCTCTCTCTCAGCAGAATTATTTTTATGTCATTCTCAAATAGAAGTTCCTGAATATACTACCTGTGTTTGTTTCTTTCTTTGTTTTCTTTTAAATTTTTCCAAACTCTACCATATCTTTCTAAATCTCTTGAAAATGTAATGTTATGAATCAAAAATTTTGTTTAAATATGTGACTTTTTACCTGTAACATAATTTACTCATTTTTAATATATATATTCAATTTTTGTACTGATAGCTTACTATTTAGTTTAGAAATATATTAAAATTCCTTTTCCGTTATATCCTTAACTTGTTTTCCTGTGTTAAATTGATAGTCTTTTTTTTTCCTTTTATTTCATCATATTATGGAGGTACAAATATTGTTAGGGTTACAAATATTGTCCCTGCCCCCCATGTGTCCAATCCCCCAGTGGTGTGCACCACACAAGTTATGAAAGCATACACCCCTTTCCTCCTCCCCCCTTCCTGCCTGCCCACCACCAGCTAAAAAGTTGGGGTTTTTTTTCTGGCATTTTGGTTACATTGTATATCTTTGGCCCTCCCTAAGAAGGGTTAGAGTTATGCCCTTCCCCTCCGAAGTGCTTGCCACATCCCTAAGATTGGGTCCTCCCCCACCCGAATCCCTAGTGAGCATTGCTACCATTTGAAAACCATAGTTTTAATCAGTCAGTACCAATTTGATGGTGAGTAAATGTGGGGCCCATTTTCCATGTCTTGTGTTGCCTCGCTTTGGATAACGGGCTTAAACTTAATCCAGGAGAGCATAAACGGTGCTAGCTCATTGTCATTTCTTAGGATTGAGTAATATTCCATTGTGAGCATATACCACATTTTATAAATTAATAGTCTTTATGAAATGAGATAAAAGGCTTGCTATCTTCCCTTAAATAGTCAAGTGATTAAGAAATTGTTTTTTTCCTTGGGGTAAACCCTTCTTTAACATTTGATTTTTTTTTTTTTTTTTGAGACAGAGTCTCGCTTTGTTGCCCAGGCTAGAGTGAGTGCCGTGGCGTCAGCCTCGCTCACAGCAACCTCCAACTCCTGGCTCAAGTAATCCTCCTGCCTCAGCCTCCTCCCGAGTAGCTGGGACTACAGGCATGCGCCACCATGCCCGGCTAATTTTTTCTATATATATGTTAGTTGGCCAATTAATTTCTTTCTAATTATAGTAGAGACAGGGGTCTTGCTCTTGCTCAGGCTGATTTCAAACTCCTGACCTCGAGCAATCCACCCGCCTCGGCCTCCCAGAGTGCCAGGATTACAGGCGTGAGCCACCACGCCCAGCAACATGTGATTTCTTTTACCTGGTTTTAACTCACTTCATTATTTGACCTCTTTTAGTGTACTAATAAAAATAACAACATCCCCAGAAATGTGGGTTTTCTTTATTATTTTGATGTGTCTATGGTGGTTTTTGCTTGGCTTATCCTCTAACTTCCTGTGTTGTCCTTCCAGGTCATCACAGTGTAGACCCTTGTGGCCAGCCTGCCCTCACTCCTAATAATTCATTCTCCAAGGTAAGGAAAAGGCTGCCTTCTTTCTTTCATGTGACACCTCCTTATCTAAATAATCAACTTGTTTGTGTTTTGAACCAAACTGATTCCATATTTAAATATTTGTCTTTTTTAGATACACATATTGATAATAAGGATATACTTTACTGAACTAATAGGGCTTGCTAAATAAATCACACAACACAGAGCCCTCATTCAGGTAACCCCACATCATTTGGCACACACTTGACTCTTAAATAAGCTAACCACTTAAATAGATCCCCTTAGTGCTGGGATTTTTTTAATCAATGTGCACAACTTTTTTGGTTGTCTCTTAGACCACAGGAAGAGAAGAATATAAGAGTAGAACTGCTCCTTTGGGTTATTATTGTCAGCCAGTAGTAACCCTCAAATATCAAATCTGTGCAACTTGTGAGGAAGAACAAAAGTGGCAAAAGAAATAGGTTTACTTGCTTTTGAAAGACTTAGAAAATACTTTGCTGTGTAATAAAATGAGAGAGCTTAAGTCATTTATGATTAATGCAAAAAAATCTTGGGGTGATTTAACAAAATTGTTTGATGCATATTGAAATTCCACATCATGCTCCTTTTAAGTCTACTTGTATGTCCATTTGTTTGGCTTCCTTTTTATGACTTACTTTCTGGCACATAAGATACATTTACAAAATGATCACAGCTGGATCTTCATTTCATGAAATTGTTTTATCCCACACGTATCCCATACAATCTATTCTGAGCCACAGGACCGAATGGCTTTCCATGTAAAATGCAGGGCTGAGGGATTGCTTTCCTAGTAATCTGAAAATCTTATCTCATCATGACCTGGCTTTAATGTAGGAGAAAAATAATTTAGTGAGCAGAAACCCAAAATTCTATGCCTCTTATCTCACTATGTTATCTCACACTTGTGACTTGGTTTAGCAAGTCCTGAAAAATATTACAGCAGAAGAATTTTAAAGCAGAAATGATTAGGACACAAAAACAAAAATGTCTAGGTATTTGCGTGTGTTGGAATTGAGCTACAACAACACTCACTATTCTGTTTATTCAAAAATCTTCCATTTCACATAGCTAAAGCAACTGAATTTTCATCTTTTTCTAGTGTTATTCGTATTGTATAGCACTTATTGTCTTTTTAAATATCAGCCCGTTGTTGAAAGAAAAAAGGATAGAGTTTCTGTTAAATTAACATAAAACCCTAGAAACCAGGACTTTTGCTGTTTATGGCTGCCAACATTTTGTTGTTGAAGTTAAAATCTTCCAGGAAGTCTTTCAAATAATATTCTGTCCTTGAATGCTAATGTCCATGAATATCTCACTTAGAATGGAATTTCACAATCTCATGAAGCTTTTGCTATTATATTACCACTATTTATAAAAATATATTTCTGTTGCATCTACCATGAGTACTTTTTATCTTAGTGAAAGGAGTAAAACTTTTAGAATAAACCATAACCTTTTTTTTTTTTTTTTTTTGAGACAAAGTCTCGCTCTGTTGCCCAGGCTAGAGTGCCATGGCAGCAGCCTAGCTCACAGCAACCTCAAACTCCTGGGCTCAAGCAATCCTTCTGCCTCAGCCTCCCAAGTAGCTGGGACTACAGGCATGTACCACCATGCCCAGCTAATTTTTTTCTATATATATTAATTGGCCAATTAATTTCTTTCTATTTTTAGTAGAGATGGGATCTCGCTCTTGCTCAGGCTGGTTTCGAACTCCTGACCTCGAGCAATCCACCTGCCTCGGCCTCCCAGAGTGCTAGGATTACAGGGCTGAGCCCCTGCGCCAGCCAAACCATAACCTTTTATTTGTATAAAATTATTTTGATTTATTCTAATCATTTAATTTTGCATTTTTTTCCAAATCATTTTTCTTTCAATAGGCTATGCTCCATGAAGTGCTTCACAATTTACCATTGCATTAGAAAATTACATGCTACTCAATTATTATTTTATAGTTAATAGCCTGTTGTTTTTCTTACATTCACATAGGACTTAGAATAGATTTGAAAAGCTATATACCTAACAGAGGGTCAGGTTGCTAAATTGGAGTCTATATCCATGTAATGGCCTCATAAATACTTAAAAAATTTATTTTTCCCCTTTCTTTCAACTTCTAAGTTTTAGTAATCCTATTAAATTATTTTTTAAAAATTATATAGAATAGCACTCTGGGAGACCAAGGCGAGAGGATTGCTTTAGGTCAGGATTCAAGACCAGCCTGAGCAACAGCAAGACCCCATCTCTACTAAAAATAGAAAAAATTAGCCAGGCATGGTGGTGCTCACCTATACTCCCAGCTACTCCGGAGGCTGAGGCAGGAGGATCACTGAGCCCAGGAGTTTGAGATTGCTATGAGCTAGGCTGACACCACTGCACTCTAGCCTGGGCGACAGAGTGAGACTCTGTCTCCAGAAATAAAAGGAAGACAAGTCTTATGAAATATGCCTCAAAAAAGAGATTTCTGCAGTCAAGTAGGTAGTTTAAGAAATACTACATAATAGATTTCTCTTTTGGCAACTTGAAATTTATATTAGTAAGGGTCGTGAGAATTCCTTGAATAAAAACAGTGGTTTAATGTTGTTTCAACTAGTGTTTCCAGGCATATGTGATGATGGATGGAAAGCCCATCCCCTAGGCACATTTCACTGGACTGATATTTCCTAGAAACTCTGATCCAAGGTGGGAAGATATAAAAGGGATCTTGTAATAAAGAAGAAGAGGAGAGGGGCAGTGTGCAGTCCCTCCCTAATCCTGGAAGTTAGTGAAATAGTAATCTGATGATTTGCTTTGCTTTTATTTTAGGGTGATAGGGAAGAAATCATTGAAGTTTTGTATCCTGAGGGAAAATGTTCTACTTATCAAATGAAGGGATCAGCAAACCTGACTCTGTCCAAAGGTAGTTTTCCAAATCAGTCATCTAATTACTCTAAATGTCCTAATACTTAAAGGTAATAAAGAAATATTAGATATTCTGATTTATTTGCCTTACATGTTACTATAGCTTTAAAAGAAAAGATTATTGCTCATAGAAACAAAAGAACAATGTACAAAGGTCCAGCATACATTCTCATCTCTGAGACTAAAAATATTTTTTAAATGATTGAAAAAATAGCTATTTCATTTAATAGTGTTTCCTGTATTTTGTGAAGTAGCAATTTATAAGTTACCAAATAGTTTAGAAAATGTATCTTGAGGATATTTTGTCTGATCTATTATATTCTTAATCTTTGTAACATAACTTTTGTGTTTCTTTCATGCATTGATACTTTGAGATTCGTTTAATTTAAAAAAACAAACATTAAATTATTAATGTCTTATGAAAAGATATATCATGACACTGATTTTGATTTGTTTTTTTTAAGTTGCATTTGTGTGATCTTTTGTCATAGCAACCAAAGTAGTTCCAGAACTAAACATGACTGGATCATATTAGTATAAACTCCTTTTCCAGTCATAGCTACTTTTCAGAGTGGATGCTTTAAAAAAATTTTTTTTAACTTTTGCATTCTTTTTTTTAATTTAATTTTTATTTTTAATTATTATGGGTACATAATAGTTGTGTATCTTTATAGAGTACATGTAATGTTTTGATACAGGCATACAAAGTAAATTAATCAAATCAGGGTAATTCTTAGGGTGTCCATCACTTAAAATTTGAAAGGACCTAGCAACTTCTATTCAATAGTTTATCTCTTTCTTATGTCACTGTTTTTAAAGTAAAACCCCATGTAAATTATTGCTTTTCAAGAATCTGATATTCAAGAAGATGACATTTATGATGACCCTCAAGAAGCTGAAGTCATCCAGTCTCTGCTAGATGTTGTGGATGAGGAAGCCCAGAATCTTTTAAACCAAAATAATGCAGCAGGAGATGCCTGTGTTTCAGGTAGATGAATTAGATACATAAATTGACACCCTAAGGAGGACAAGGCTATCTTAGGGAGCATTTTTGGTGTAAATATGTAATGCATTAGTGTTTTCCCCTATTCCTTATTAGTGGGTAATATTTCAGAAATAAAATAAGATTTATTGTCTCCTATTTTTTCTCTCCTATATTTGTGGGTGGGTTACATTATTAGTGAGATTTCAAAATGTATCATTGACATTACGGCTTTTACTTTTGGAAGTGTTAATCCAAACATTCTCTCAGTTGATAGTAAACCATTCTTGAGGGTGTTGTAATTTTAGTAGATAAGTTGAACCATAAATTTTGTACTACATGTATATTGTCATTTATCCTAAGTTTTCTAGTTAGAACATTGAAATTATTCATAGATATTAGTCCATATACTGCCTTCTTTTGAAGGCAAATGAAAACTTTTCTACTTCCTCAATAATTTTATTAATTCCTCTTGGCCTATATATTTCTCTCCCAGGTATGCTGAAGACAAATGGGAAGTTACCAGAAGAGAGAGCAGAAGATACAGACTGTGATGGTTCACCTTTACCTGAGGATTTTTCTCAGGTAAGAATAATTTCTAGAACAGCCTAGAATACTACAACTTGTTAGAATTATATGTTTTAATCCAGAAGGTGAAATAATCAGAGATTATTGCTCGTTTTACTGAAAAGTTTACATTTAGAAAGAAAATGGAGATTATTAATAATTTCACTTGTTACATTAAAGTGTCATCCTGCCAGGCGCGGTGGCTCACGCCTGTAATCCTAGCACTCTGGGAGGCCGAGGCGGGCGGATCGCTCGAGGTCAGGAGTTCAAAACCAGCCTGAGCAAGAGCGAGACCCCGTCTCTACTATAAATGGAAAGAAATTAATTGGCCAACTAAAAATATGTACAAAAAATTAGCCGGGCATGGTGGCCATGCCTGTAGTCCCAGCTACTCTGGAGGCTGAGGCAGAAGGATCACTTGAGCCCAGGAGTTGGAGGTTGCTGTGAGCTAGGCTGACGCCACGGCACTCACTCTAGCCTGGGCAACAAAGCAAGACTCTGTCTCAAAAAAAAAAAAAAGTGTCATCCTATCCCAGTGAAAGAGTCATTACTCAAATTCCCTCAAATTAAAAAAAGAAAGAAAATAAATTATTATTTTTCAAAAATGTACTTCTACACTTTTCAAATTCTTATTTAAAATCTTAAAACTTTGAATCTTATGGGACATTGCCCTAAGAAAAAACATGAAATAGTAGATAATTAGTATAATTATATATTATATATATATATATATATAGTATATATAATTTTTTTTTTTTTTTTTTTTTTTTTGTGACAGAGTCTTGCTTGTTGCCAGGTAGAGTGAGTGCTGTGACGTCAGCCTAGCTCACGGCAACCTCAAACTCCTGGGCTCAAACAATCCTGCTGCCTCAACCTCCCGAGTAGCTGGGACAACAGGCATGCGCCACCATGCCCCCGGCTAATTTTTCTGTTATATATATTAGTTGGCCAATTAATTTCTTTCTATTTATAGTAGAAATGGGGTCTCGCTCTTGCTCAGGCTGGTTTCGAACTCCGGACCTCAAGCAATACGCCCGCCTCGGCCTCCCAGAGTGCTAGGATTACAGGCGTGAGCCACCGCGCCCAGCCAGATAAATTATATATTTAAGGTTCTTTGAATCAGTATCATCCTAGACCTACAAATCTAATCTTGCTTAGTATTCTAGAATAATTCCCCTCATTATCCTTAGTCTTCCTACTTCACATTTTGAAAATTGTCAAAACTATGCTGGTCTGGGTTGTTACATTAGTCACCACGCATGCATGTACTCACACAATCTCATACATACATGCTTATGTTTGTTAAACATTTACAAATAATTAATATGTATATATACAAGGAATCTTATGGCTGATGAGTATATATTTCTTAATCTACAAAAATCGATTATTCAAATATTGGGTATCTCAAAATGTGGCATTATCTAATGGTTTTACTTAGGATGTTCTTTCATACTATCAGAATATTAATAATTATTAGAACAATTTTTAAAAAGCTTTCTGAACATTTTGTCCTAATGACTATTATGTTTTTAGTAGTTATAACATTAAAAGTGCCCCTTAAAATGTGTGCTCTAAAGTATCTTAACTAAGAAAACATAACTCTTTAATTGCCATTTCAAAAATATCATACCAAATAGTTTTTTTTAAAGTAAAAATAAATTGTTAATATAATATAGATTCTCATTTATAATAGGCTATAACAACAAAAGTTTATAGCAGAAAACTTCTTCAAGTTATCTTTTTTATTATTTTGATTATAATAATAATTTACATCCTAACTATAAAAAAAGTATTTCACACAAAATTATTTAAAAATGTAAGTCTTTTTTTAGGCCAGGCACAGTGGCTCACACCTATAATCCTATCACTCTGGGAGGCTTAGGCGGGAAGATCACTTGAGCTCAGTAGTTCGAGACCAGCCTGAGAAAAAAGGTATCATATTTGTTAAGTGAATGAGATAAACTTCAACTTTTCAGGCATAGGCGTGTGTAGCACCCAGTGGTGGACAGACAGAGGTGATTCCTGTCTTCACGAGGCTTATAGTCTAATGGAGAGGAAAAGAGAAAAATCACACAAACAAATAAATAAGTAATTACAAGTTGTGATAAGATCTATGAAGTTTTTGGCTGTTTTTTTAGAGTGCTATAAAAAAAGAATAACTAAGAAAATCTATTTTAGATTGGATGTGTAGGGAACATCCTCAGGGCTTTGTAGTAGGAAGAGATGAGTAATTTTAAAGCACTTAAAAAGAAAAGACCCATGGTTGGAAGCCTAGTAAGTGAAGGGGATATTGTAGAGGTAGACAGGGGCCAAATATTTCAGGGCATTAAAAGGAATACCCTATCCGTGAAAATAATGTGTCCTGATAAATATTGAAATGTACAATTTATTAACCATTTAATAATAAAAAGGCAAGATAACTTAACACATTTGAAACTACTAAGATTTTCTTGAGAGCCATTTTCAGATTTTAAAATTGAAGTAGTATAAAAGTATATGCCAAGTGTGCATATCTGAATAATCATAAATTCAGATTTTTATCTTGCTTTCTTCCTACCACTTTACTATTAAAATCTCTTATATAAGAAATGAAAAGCCAAGATGAGTATGAAGATGACTAAGTGCAACCAGCAAACATTCTTGGGCCATTAAAGATGCCTCAGCCACTGTTTGAAGTATGAATTGAATATTAATTAACACATTAATTGAATGGCATATGTCACTTTGTAATATTAGGATAAACAGTAACAGTAAATAGAGGAAATAATTCACAGGCAATTAACCTTATGAGGTTGTTTGATTTTTTTTGTTGTTACAATGAACTAATTTGATATTTATTTTTCTTTATTATAGTCTACCAAAATAAATGGCTGTGAAGAACATTGTGAAGAAAACATAAAAAGTGAAAGGTAAGAAAATGATTTTTCAAAGTGTCTATAACACTTCCATTCTTTTTTTCAAGAAACACTCAGTAGATTTCCATTTGTTTTCCAATAAAATGAAGAGTGTTGGGTAAATTATGGAACTAGTTGAATATTAAGAATGTCTTAAAAATTTTGTTACAAGGAGTGGCTTCTAGTGACATGTAAAAATGCTTTTATTATACAGTTAGCAATATTCTCTTAACTATGGGATAAAAATGAATGAAAGAGTGTGTAAATGGGAATGTGCCAAGAACAATGATAGTAATTAGCTTCCTCTGCTAGGATTATGAGTCATTTATTTTTCAGTTTCTCTATTTATCTATACTTTTCAAATTTTTTAGTTTTCATTAACAACAAAATAAAATCAAAGAAGGTGAGAAACTTTTTAAAAACTGTTTCTTTTTGCAGTTTCTGATATATAATAAGATCTTTTTGTAACCTATCCAGGAAAGGTTTTATATATATAGTTGGTAAAAAAAAGTTATTATACATAAATTTTACTTCATATAAAATCATAATCTGACAGTCAAAAGGAGCTATTTGTATTTTCCTAGAAAGGCAAATTTACAGTGAATTTCTGACTGCATTAGAGAAGAGGGTACATGTTATAAGTGTAGCAATGCATACACCTAATAATTAGCAAATAGCTAAAAAAGAAAAGGATGTCAATAAACAGGTATCTCTTATGCTTTGTTGGACAGGGAAAAGGGAGGAAAAAGGAAGCATAAATTAGTGTGATCTCTTTGGGAAGCACTTGGAAACACTATTAAAATATAAATTTTTTGGCATATTACTAATCCTTGGATATACTTTCTTGTTTTAACATCTCTAAAATTATGATCATCAATATTATTTATTTTTTGATGTAAACAAAACAATAGTGTATCTTATAATGATAGGGTCATAGGTTCAAAGAAATGTGGTATATACCCTTCAACCTAGCAATCTTATTTCTATTAATAAGAATCAGTCCCATTCCCATATATTTGCAAAGACATTTCTACAAAAGATTATTCTCTTAGAACGTTATTTACTATAAACAATCTGGAATTGTTTATAGTAGCAAAACACCATAATAGAGACAACAAATTAGGAGGTACTCATACAATGAAATACTAAGCAGCTGTTCAAAAGAATGAGAGAGAAGGGAATGCCTGATGGAAGGATCTCCAAATATATCCTTGCAAACAAACCATAGTCAGCCATTCAGGGATTCAACCAACCACAGATTGAAAATATTTTTTAGAAGGGGTGTGGGGCGGGCAATAAAAAGTAATAAAACAGTAAAAAAAATATATACAAATAAAAACAATATACTATAACAACTATTTACATAGCATTACAATGTATTAAGTATTGTAAGTAAGTAATCTAGAGATGATCTAGAGTATACAAGAGGATATATATAGACTATATGCAAATACTACACCATTTTATATCAGGTACTTAAGTATCCACCGGGGGTCCTGGAATCAATCCCACACACATACCAAAGGATGACTGTTTATTTATTACTACTAGGAAACAATCAACCACATGGATACAGAGCTTGCAAATTAATTGTAAACTGTGACCCACAATGAGTTGGTGCAGAGGAAAACATCCATCATAAAAACAGCATAATTGCTGCCCTGTTGACATTTTGGGAGTATTAGTCCATGTCCTGATTTAATGGTGTACTGTTAATACTATCATCAGACAAAAGTACTCTGCTTTGTTCCCCTGAATATCGGAAAGTGAAAAATGTATTCAGGCTTTTATGTAATCCTTTTTCATCTTCCTTAGCGCTAAACTCCTACCTAATTTCTCTTTTCTAGCCACCTACCTTAACCAGGGAGGGCATCTGCTGTATACTCTCAGAATAATCACTTGTACATACTTTCATTACATTAGTGAGTGCCCAGGTACAGGAGTGTCCTGTGGCCTCCATTTATAGCAAAAGAGTATGTCCATCAATAGGGACTTTTAAAAATAAGCCAGGCATGATGGCTCACGCCGGAACTGCGGTGGCTCATGCCTGTAATTCCTAGACTCTGGAGGCCCGAGGTCCAGGTGGACCTGCTCATGGTCCAGGTAGTTCCAACCCAGCCTGAGCAAGAGCGAGACCATTGTCTCTACTAATAATAGAGAGGAAAGTTAACCTAGACAACTAAAAATATTGTATAGATAAATTAGCTGGGGCTGGGTGGCGGCATTGCCTGTTTTAGTCGAGCCAGCCTTAATTCCAGCGAGGCCTGAGGTGCAAGCCATCACTCCTGAGGGTCCCGAAGAGTTTGAGGTTGCTGTGAGCAAGGCTGATGCCACGGCAACTCCACTCTAAGCCTGGCGGCAACAAAAGTGAGACTCTTGTCTCAAAAAAATAAAATAAAATAATAAATAAATATTGGTAAAAATACTTTTTGGAAGCCCTAAAAAAACAAAGGACAATTTTTATTTAATTTAATAATTTATTTATTTATTTTGAGATAGAGTCTCACTTGTGTTGGCCCAAGCTAGAGTGAGTGCCGTGGCGTCGCCTAAGCTCACAAGCAACCTCCACACTGCTGGGCTGAACCATCCTACCTGCTCCCAAGTAGCTGGGACTACAGGCATGTGCCACCATGCCCGGCTAATTTTTTTTCTATATATATTAGTCGGCCAATTAATTTCCTT
>NW_017968524.1:34127-85255 GCF_000165445.2 Microcebus murinus
TCGTCCGCCTCAGCTACCAAGAGTGCTGGGAATTTAAACAGGCTGTGAGCCACCTCGCCTGGCGGACAAAAATTGAACTTGATCATTTAATAAAAAAGATGAGGTTGGGATTTCAAGGATAATAATCTTACCTTGCAGACTATTCCTACCATTATTTTTTGCTATTAAAAAGAAAATGGCTCCTTGAATCTTATTCCGGAATTTAGCAAAAATTTGGCTTTATTACTTTTCATTCCAAAATATTATATACAATACGTTTGTATGGTTTTAACTCAAAAAGTCTTGAGAATTTTTTTTAGGCTACAAAAACTTATGCAAATTCGTAGTCTATTTTATAATTGATGTTGATGTTTGTTCCAGGTGATTGAACTTTTTCAATAAATATTTACATAATGATGGTAAAAATTTCTATCCAATTTATTATTCTGAAAAATTGTTCATTTTTAAAAACATTTAAATGTTTTTTTCTCTTATCCATTGTTTCTTGAGGGAAAAAACCTTGTAAGTTAAATTCTTGCTTTTATTCCAGGGGAATTCTTGCCTTTATCGTTCATGCGTGTTTTTTTTCTTCTTTGGCAATTTCACTCACTTTCATTTGTTTATTTTCAATCAATCGTCATTTCCTTTCTTGTGTTTCTTCTTGAATTAAAACTATGAACAAACAAAAGAAAAAAACACAGTTTAATATTTTCTTCTTTTTGTCTCAAAAAAATTTAATTTAACAATTTGCAGCCTCAATTTTTTCCGCTCGTAACAAATGCATTATTTTCGTGGATTTAACCGCTTTGGAAAACTCGGGGATGTCAAGGTTAACTCGACGACGCTCAGCAAAAAAATTATAGAAGTCTGTAAAAATTTAACTTTTTGAATTGGTATCCAAAATTAATTTGAATATAAAAAAAATCAAAATAAATTTAAGTTTTTGTATGAAAAAAGAAAAATCCGTCTTTTTATTTTTACTGCCGCACTTTTGTTTAAAAACTCTGGTATTTTAAAATATGTCGGGCAAAAGCCCAGATTAAAAGGAATCGGAGGGGAAAATAAGCAAACGCGAGTGCAAAGGGGTCAAATGATTTGATTAAAACAAATCAAACCACAATTATTTAAGAAAAAATGTATGGGTAAAGATGTAAGTTGAAACAGACGGAAAAAAACAAGGATAAGTTTGAATAACAGATGTTAAATTTATTTCCTTCAAAAAAAGTGTCCTAAGTTTTGAAACCTTCATAGACCGAGACAGGTCCCTGGTTGGAGGATTGGGAAAGCAAGGTCGTTTTGTTCTAACCTGCTTTCGAATATGGATGAGAGATTTAACTTGTATTGGGCGTTATAAAAAGGCTCTTTTTTCGTCTTTTTAAGCTTGATGCCCATGCCCCACTATTGCATCTTATGGGGCATCTTATTTTTTATTTATTTTTATTATTTATTTTTCTGAGGGACAAGGGTAGTTCTCACTTTGTGCCCAGGGGCTAGGAGTGAATGCCGTGGGCATCAGCGCCTCGCCTCACAGCAACCTCAATCTCCTGGGCTTTAGCAAATTCCTCCTTTTCCTAGGGCCTCCCGAGTAGGCTGGGGACCTACAGCATGCCACCACCATGCCTGGAGCTAATTCATATATATATAATTTTAGTTTGGTCTTTTAATTTCTTTTCTACTTTTGTTGGAGACGCTTGTTTGTACCGGGCTTAGGGCCTGGGTTTCGAACTCCTGACCTCAGCCGAAGGTGCTGCCTGCCTGCGGCCTCCCCGGGAGTGCTAGGATTGACAACGCGTGAGGCGTCCGGCCCCAATATTTAAAATGTGGATCCAGCAACCTTCTTGATAAAGGCCCTTTGTGTGTTTCTTAATGTAGTCTTTTTGTCTCTTTCACCTTTCCTTTGATCTAATCCAAAGGACAAATCAAAATTAGAGAGGGAGAATAATATTAAGTACTAGTTATGTATGAACAATATAACATGCCAATTATCTACTTATTCTGTTGTCCAATTTCAGACAGGAGAAGTGCGACATATTTCTCATCTGAATTTCACTGCCTGGCCAGACCACGATACCCCTTCTCGGCCAGACGATCTGCTCACCTTCATCTCCTACATGAGATACATCCACAGATCAGGCCCCATAATCACACACTGCAGCGCTGGCATTGGGCGTTCGGGGACCCTGATATGCATCGACGTAGTTCTAGGATTAATCACTCAAGATCTGGATGTGCGTATTTGATATAGGCTGAATGGGCATTTGGCTAGAATAATAATGGGATCTAATTTTTAATAATGTGTTGTGATCTTGGGATTTTTTTATTTAGCAGTTCATATGAATACCTTCATTTTCTTATTATATAGAATTGTATTTTAGTAAACATTATTAGTCTTTATTTTTTTATCTTTTACCACCCTTCCCCTAGTTATAAACGTTATTATTCAAAACTACATAAGTAGGCCTTAATCAAGAAAAAAAATAACATTTCAATTTTATATTTGTTTTACTGGGGGTTTTTTAACCATGTACTCAAGAGCCCCTTAGGCAGTATTAAATTTTACCCTTTAAAGCAGGGGTCCTCAAAGTTTTTAAACAGGGGGCCAGTACACTGTCCCTCAAACCGTTGCAGGGCCGGACTATAGTTTTAAAAAAACTATGAACAAATTCCTATGCACACTGCACATATCTTATTTTGAAGTAAAAAAAAGATGGGCAAAAACACCCACATGTGGCCTGTGGGCCATAGTTTGAGGATGCCTGCTTTAAAGTCTTTAGGCTTGTGTAAGATAAAGTCAGTATTGTTATCCTGCTTTTCGGATAGAAATATAGAAGCACAAAAGAGAGTATGATTTTTTAAGTGGAAAGGCTTGGGTTTTTGTTATTGTTATCTATGGGTAGGAAATGTATATTTTTATGCAAAATAATGCTAAATACTCTATCTCTGAACAATTATTCCCCATTTAAAAAATTACTATAAGAGTATAATCTTTCTTTTGAACTTAAATTAGTATAAACCTTTTTTTTTTTTTTGAGACAGATTCTTGCTCTGTTGCCCGAGCTCTGGAGTGCCACGGCGTTAGCCTTTGGAAACACTGTTCCAAGCCTTTCTGATAAGAAAATCAACTGTTCCAGAACACAAAAATGAATAAATAATATAAAAAAAAAATATTTTTATGAAAAATTAATTTGTGAAACAGAAAACAAAACAAACAAAAGAGATACTCAACTGTAGAACATTGAGGAACAAGTGACATATAAAACCCTGGGATTCCAGGGGCTTGCCAGAAATGCCACCCCAGTTACTCCTTCAGCTGGTCTCCATCTGGCCTCAAATAGGAAAATGAAGGCTGTGAGGGTGGCCTGGCTACTGGAGGGGCCACTGTGCTCACCTGAAGCAGGAGGCAGGTCCACAAACATGTTCTTGTGGCGCTTCTCAAAACGATTGTACTGGCGATGTAGTGGAGATAGTCTCGGGGGATGACAATGGTTCTCTGCATCTTTATCTTGGTCACCACACCTGAGGAGAAAGGACAGATCACGGGTCAGGCCCATGAGAAAGGGAGCCAGGGTAACCCAGGGCATGTTGAGAATCAGAACCTGCTAAAGTGGGGACCCAAGAAACCCGGTTTCTGCTAGTCATTACTTTTAACAGATGTTTTTATAAATTTGTACTTTTTTCTAAATAATAATTATAGACACTTTTAAACTGAAATTAAAAATTAAGACACAAAGTGTATTCTTAGAAATTAGTTGACTACAACTTATTCAAATTAAAAATATATTCAACACTGCCTTATCAAATCAGTATTGATTTAGGCTTATTTAGGACATTTCTATTTCTTAACACCAAAATAGCAAAAAAAATCAGCTAATGTTGTACCCTATACATTTAAAGCATTTGCAATATTACTGAATTACTGCTTATCTCCATTTAACTTTATTTCCATTTTTGCTTACAGAATCTTCAAGAATTAAAACCTTTGGATCAGTGTCTAATTGGACAAACTAAGGAAATAGAAAGAAGAACAGATATAAAATATACTTCCATGTAAGTTCCAATTTTGTTTCAAATAGAATATTGTTTAATGTAACTGATTAAAATTTTATGCCTGTTTAACCTACATATCCCTCACATAAGCCATGTGCGTAAACACCCAGAGATTTACATCACTAACAAATAAATTAGATAGTCAATATGAATTCCTTTTAAAGTATTATATGTATCTGAAAATCAATCTTAAATATTTGTTAAAATATTCCTGAATTTTACTAGCATAATATTAAAATTAGCCAGTGATGCCAAATCATTAATTTTAAACTCTTTTCTAAAAGTATGAATTGGCTTCCAGATGAAGCATTTTCTGGGTTCATGTGTCACAACCATCATCAATTTATTCCACTCTTGGCTGGGCATGGTACGCACACCTGTAATCCTAGCACTCTGGGAGCCGAGGCGGGCGTATTGCTCGAGTCAGGAGTTTGAACCAGCCTGAGTGGACCTTGTCTCTACTAAAATAGAAAGAAATTAATTGACCGACTAAAAATATATTTACAAAAAATTAGCCAGGCATGGTGGCGCATGCCTATAGTCCCAGCTACTTGGAGGAGTGAGGCAGTAGGATCGCTTGGGCCCAGGAGATTGAGGTTGCTGTGAGCTAAGCTGATGCCATGGCACTCACTCTAGCCTGGGCCACAAAGTGAGACTCTGTCTCAAAAAAAAAAATTTTATTACACTCTTTTAGTTTAGAGAAATGCTAAGTGATTAATAGCTATGTACATGCATGTACATAGATATAGCAGTAATACCACTAGGCTAATTAAACTTTGAATCATTTCAGATACAAGAAGGAAATAAATATTATTTTACCCCATATTTTACCCATTTCATCAATCAACAGTGTGATTTTTAAAATATATATGACTATATGTATATGCCAAATATTAACCTCCAGCAACTTTATAGTTATCATCAGACACATTTATATATTTTAGCACTTTGGATTACAACATACGACACACTGACCTATATTTGCCAGGAAGTCAAACTCTAAGGCTTAAAAGATCTCCCTGCCTCAACCTCCTGAGTAGCAGAGACTATAGGCATGTGCCACCATACCTGGCTAATTTTTTCTATTTTAATAGAGATGGGATCTCGCCCTTGCTCAAGCTGGTCTCGGACTCCTGGCCTCAAACAGTCTTTCCACCTTGGCCTTCCAAAGTGCTAGGATTACAGGTGTGAGCCACCATACCTGGCCAGTAGTAAATCTTAAGACAGTGTTTTAAAATGGAATAGATCATTGCTTAACATAATGTATATAGAGTTATTTTAGACACAAATGACCAGACGAATATCTGAAAGTTAGAATAAGACAAGCTATAAATCCAAAACCAGTGAGCAGATTTGTTGCCATGATACAAATGACCAGTACGGGCTAAAAGATAAAAGTCAAATAATAAAGGGCAATTGATAGAGGAACTGAAACCTATTATTAAAAGGTTTTAATTTGGTAATCACAGGAGTTACCAGTCAAATTTATAGATATTTGAAATAGAAAATGACTTATAAATTTATTTTCTTGGATAAACCATTGACGATATAACCCATCTCTAAAAAACATAATAAAAATGGGGGAAAAGGTGTGTTTGTGATTTTATCTACATTATGTGGAATTCTCAATATCTTCAACTCATGCTATTTGTAAGACTCTTGTATGAAATGCATGATATCAATGATTCTGTTCTGTGGTGGGAAATTCACAGATGATGCCTCAGAGTGCCTCTTGGAGATGAAGGTGGTACATCAATGCCAGCTTCATTAAGATACCAGTGGGGAAAGAAGAGTTCGTTTACATTGCCTGCCAAGGACCTCCCTACAACCATCGGAGATTTCTGGCAGATGATTTGGGAACAAAAATCACAGTGATAGCCATGATGACCCAAGAAGTAGAAGGAGAAAATCAAATGCCAGCGTTACTGGCCTAACATCCTAGCAAAACGACAATGGTCAACGACAGGCTTCGGCTGGCTCTTGTGCGAATGCAGCAGCTGAAAGGCTTTGTGGTGAGGGCCATGACCCTGGAAGACATTCAGGTAAGTGAAGTTAATCTTTCCGTTTACCAAGGCATGTCTCCTAGCTGGAGTCCAAGCCTGGAATGTTCCTGTGATTACACACAATGTTATTTCTAGAAAGCCAGTGACTTCCTGGTTCCCATTGCGATGGAACTAATGCCGCATATTCTTTTTTTATCTAGTATAGTTTAACCGTGATCTCTTCATGAATTCTGCAAATAGTTTCCTCCAGTAGTGTGTGTGATTATCCATCATCCTTGCTTAGTGATAACACAAATGGCTCAGAAGTTAGAACTGTTTTTTTAAGGTCAACCCTCTAAATAAACTCATTAAACTGTTTGAAATATCTGCAAGTAGGAAATATTCCCTCATAAAGCACTTTTAATGTTTACGCATACATGGATAATTATAGTATGAACAGTTGTCATTGAGATAATTTGTATTGAATTGAGCTTGAATTAGATAAGTGATCATACTTAAGTAAAACTGCTGCTGTTCCTCACCTCCCACACTCCCTCACCTTACTACATTCTGCCCCAGTAATCCTAGCTAGTCTGAGTGATGTGTTTTCTATTGCAGTTAAGCTTCTTAAAGAAACAGCCATCTTTTATAGAAATGCCACATCAGTTCAATTCTATTGGTGTCATGTAAACATAGCCTGAAATTTTCCTTCATGATTTTGATGTGTGACTTTACAAAATATTGAAAATTATATCTCTTTATTGATTTATACTAGCCTTACATATTAGGTGGCACAAATTGTTCATATCCCATCAATGATTGGTTCATTTAATCACACGTTTTTATAGAGTCAGACTTGTTGTGGGCTCTCCAGGGATTCAGCAGTTAACAACACGAACAAAAAACATTTCTGACTTATGAATCTTACTTTCTAATGAGGAGATGCTAGTGTTGATAGTGCTGTGGAAAAAATAAAGCAGGGAAGGGTAGTTGTATAGGCAAAATGAGAAGCATGCTATAATTTTCAACAAGAGTCAGAGAAAGCTGAGAAAGTGGCATGGGGAAAAAACTGTGAAGGAGTTGAAGGAGCATGGAGGGATATCTAGGGAAAGCAGTCCAGTCGGAAAGAGCAAGTGCAAAACCTCTGAGACCAAACTGTGCCCGGTGTATTTAAAGGACCACAGAGAGGGTCATTTGGCTGGAGTTAAGTGCTGTGGGGAGAGATGAAGAGGTTAGGTCTGAGAGGAAACATGACCAGATTATGTAGGGTTTGTAGGCCGTTGCAATGACTCTGACTTTTGTCTGGGGTAGATTTGGAATAAGCCACCAAAAAGGTTATTATTCATATTAAAATGTCATTTGTCCAGGCACAGTGGCTCACGCTGTAATCCTAGCACTCTGGGAGCCGAGGTGGGCGGACTGCTCAAGGTCAGGAGTTCAGAACCAGCCTGAGCAAGAGCGAGACCCGTCTCTACTGTAAATAGAAAGAAATTAATGGCCGACTATATATATAGAAAAAAAATTACGGCATCGGTGGCACATGCCTGTAGTCCAGCTACTTGGGAGCAGTAGGATGGCTTCAGCCAGCAGTTGGAGGTTGCTGTGAGCTAGGCTGACGCCACGCACTCACTCTAGCTGGGCAACAAAGTGAGACTCTGTCTCAAAATAAATAAAAATAAATAAAATAAAAAATAAATTGTCCTTTGTTTTTGGGCTTCCAAAAGTATTTTTACCAAATATTTATTTATTATTTATTTATTTTTTTTGAGACAAGAGTCTCACTTTGTTGCCAGGCTAGAGTGAGTGCCGTGCGTCAGCCTTGCTCACAGCAACTTCAAACTCCTGGGCTCAAGTGATCCTTCTACTCAGCCTCCTGAATAGCTGGGACTACAGCATGCGCCACCATGCCCAGCTAATTTTATACTATTTTTAGTTGTCTAGTTAATTCCTTCTATTTATAGTAGAGACAAGGTCTCGCTCCTGCTCAGGCTGGTTTGAACTCCTGACCTTGAGCAGTCCACCGCCTCGGCTCCCAGAGTGCTAGGATTACAGCATGAGCCACTGTCTATCCAGTGTTTTATTTATAAGGAAATATTATATTAATGTAATGAAAGAACATCTTTTTGTTTTTTGAAGTCTTTCTTTTTGAAAGAAATTAACAAAGTTGAATTAACACTTTCCTGACTTAGGTAGACATTGGGGTATGCATGACGCACTTGCCCAGCACTGCAGCAAATGCTCATCTGTCCAGCCTTTGAGCTCCTATTCATTCACACTCAGTTCTGTAAAAGTTGATAGTCATTTCGTATGAGTGAATTTTGTATTCCCAACTAGCCTTTGCCCCAGCTAAATGTGGAAACTTCTTTTGTGGTATCTTATACCACAGTGCCTAGCATCATTGTTGCCTACATATTAGCTACATCATCAAAATCCTTTAGTCAACTGATTAACATAAATTAAAACTATTAATATACTTGTACAGACTCTAGCAAAAACTTTCTTTTTCTAGTTTTTCTAGGATAATAGTTGCCTTCTGTTATAAGTAATTTCCAAAGAGCAGGTACTACAGTAGACCCACACCTCTTCTAAGATACTTGTTTGACTCAACTCCTTAAGAACCCAAGGGATTTCTTCATTTGCTTGGAGAAAACTATCAAATTCCAGTGCTGCCGGCACTGAGTGCCAAGGGTGGGTGGTGAGGAGAGAAATCAGTATTCCTAGAGATATTTTCCATGGTAAGAAATTTCTAAAGTTCTCTCTCATCTTTTTCCATGTGCATAGAAGCTAATTTAAATACAAAGTAATAACGGGACTAGATGTTTTCCTCATTAAAACAATGCCATTTGAGTTAAGAGAAGCAAAAAGGAACAGTAAACTCCTTTATAAACTGTAAATAAATAAGAGCCAAAGGCCTTAAGAACTTCTGAGCAGTTAGTGAATTGTCTCCTTATAAGTAGGGTACAAGAGCCATACTAGCGCAAAGACTTCCCGGTGTTGATTGTGTTTATCAGCCTACCTATTAATTCTATTGCCTTATTAATTCTGTGATATTTTAAGATTCCCCCTTTTGTAAAAATAGATAAGGTGAGAACAGGCTGAAATTTCTTCATTTATTGGTGAAATCTGTTTGGGGGGGAAATGTTTTTTTAAGAATCAGTTGCTGTCTTCCTGTTAGATCACCCCTTTCTGACAAACGAGGAGGTTGCTGCACTCCCTGTCGTCAAAGTGCTCCCCTCTGGTAAATACACTGGTGCCAAGTTAAAATCAGTCATTCGAATGTTGCGTGGTTTACTAGAACAAGGAATTCCTTCTAAGGAGCTGGAGGTAAGTGGCATCTGTCAATAGTTCTCTCCCAAAGTCTTTATGCATTTATTTGTAAGAAAAATGTGTCTTTACTAGGTCAAGATTAGGAAAAATTTTGAAAATGTCTATTAAAATGTCTATTACTTTCCAATTCTATCTGTAGTTAACTTATTTCCAACTATAAAAGCACCATCTTATCATACCTAACAGTAACTTAGTTTTTCTAATTAGGGTCTTAATGGTATTGATTTAAAAAGATTACATTAACTACTTAAAACTTGATAAAATTCCCTGAAGATTATACTCCCTACTTTATATGTAAGAATAAAAAGTTAAAAAAAAAAAACCACATATCCATTTCAATACCTAATTAACATACTATAGATGTGGTTCATCATTAACAGCAGTTTCTAATTTAATACAGCTCCAGGAATGTGGCCCCAGTTCAAAGCAGCAATGGTTCAAAGACCTTGCTCCTGTGGTCTTGTGGCATCATTCATATGTATCAGTAGGCAAAAGAGAAATGCCCCACTGTGGTTTTGAGGCTGACCTTGCCCCTCTCCTTCAAACCATCTGCTTATTTGCCCACTTCCTGAGCTTTGTAGCCAGTGTGCTAACTTTTAAGCACTTCTGCTGTGTGCTTGTTGTTTTCTTTATATTCCTCAAAACATTAATTCCATCATACAGATTTGGAAACTAAAGCTCCCAGTAATTAAGATGTAGTCTTCCTCTCCCCACATCTCCATTTTGCAGAAATGATTTCCACTTTAAGTTCTTAAGTTTAAATGTCACCATCAAAGAACTTCCATCACAACTCTCATGGTTTATAGGGATTTCTCTATCACAGCAGCTTGTTAATTTCTTCAAGACATATATTATAATATTTATTTACTTCTTTATTGCCTCCTTTCTCCCAGTAGACTGTAAGGGCCATGAGAGCCAGAATCTTACCTTCTTCCCCACCACTGTATTCCTAGAACTTAATACAGTGCCTTTCATAAAGTATTTATTGTTTGAGTAAGTAAATGAATGAAAAGTGAGAAAGAGTTGACTTTAGAACATACGATGATCTGACCACAACACTGCCACATGGAATATTCTCTGACCCCTACAGACAATACTGTCAAGAGATTGTGCTCTAGCTAATTACTCTTTTTTTTTTTTTTTACGTGAAACATAAATGAATTTCATATTTAGACTTAGGTTCCATCCCCAAGATATCTCATTATGTACATGCAAACATTTCAAAATCCTAAAAAATTGGAAACACTGTTCCCAAGCCTTTCTGATAAGAAATACTCAACTTTCCACGTGGATATCTGGGTGAAAAAAAGAAAAAAGAAATACTCAACTGTTCCAGAACACAAAAATGAATAAATAATATAAAAGAAAAAAACTATTTTTATGAAAAATTAATTTGTGAAAACAGAAAACAAAACAAACAAAAGAGATACTCAACTGTAGAACATTGACTCTGAGGAACAAGTGACATATAAAAACCCTGGGATTCCAGGGGCTTGCCAGAAATGCCACCCCAGTTACTCCTTCAGCTGGTCTCCATCTGGCCTCAAAATATGGAAAATGAAGGCTGTGAGGGTGGCCTGGGCTACTGGAGGGGCCACTGTGCTCACCTGAAGCAGGAGGACAGGTCCACAAACATGTTCTTGTGGCGCTTCTCAAAACGATTGTACTGGCGGATGTAGTGGAGATAGTCTCGGGGGATGACAATGGTTCTCTGCATCTTTATCTTGGTCACCACACCTGAGGAGAAAGGACAGATCACGGGTCAGGCCCCATGAGAAAGGGAGCCAGGGTAACCCAGGGCATGTTGAGAATCAGAACCTGCTAAAGTGGGGACCCCAAGAAACCCGGTTTCTGCTAGCTCATTACTTTTAAAGCAAAGATGTTTTTATAAATTTGTACTTTTTTCTAAAATATAATTATAGACACTTTTAAACTGAAATTAAAAATTAAGACACAAAGTGGTATCTTAGAAAATTAGTTGACTACAACTTATTCAATTAAAGAATATATTCAACACTGCCTTATCAAATCAGTATTGATTTTAGGCTTATTTAGGACATTTCTATTTCTTAACACCAAAAATCAGCCTAATCAGCTAATGTTGTACCCTATACATTTAAAGCATTTGCAACTATTACTGAATTACTGCTTATCTCCATTTAACTTTATTTCCATTTTTGCTTACAGAATCTTCAAGAATTAAAACCTTTGGATCAGTGTCTAATTGGACAAACTAAGGAAAATAGAAAGAAGAACAGATATAAAAATATACTTCCATGTAAGTTCCAATTTTGTTTCAAATAGAATATGTGTTTAATGTAAACTGATTAAAATTTTTATGCCTGTTTAACCTACATATCCCTCACATAAGCATGTGCGTAAACACCCAGAGATTTACATCACTAACAAATAAATTTAGATAGTCAATATGAATTCCCTTTTAAAGTATTATATGTATTCTGAAAATCAATCTTAAATATTTGTTAAAATACTCCTGAATTTTTACTAGCATAATATTAAAAATTAGCCAGTGATGCCAAATCATTAATTTTAAACTCTTTCTAAAAGTATGAATTGGCTTCCAGATGAGCATTTTCTGGGTTCATGTGTCACAACCATCATCAATTTATTCCACTCTTGGCTGGGCATGGTAGCTCACACCTGTAATCCTAGCACTCTGGGAGGCCGAGGCGGGCGTATTGCTCGAGGTCAGGAGTTTGAAACCAGCCTGAGTGAGACCTTGTCTCTACTAAAAATAGAAAGAAATTAATTGACCGACTAAAAATATATTTACAAAAAATTAGCCGGGCATGGTGGCGCATGCCTATAGTCCCAGCTACTTGGGAGGGTGAGGCAGTAGGATCGCTTGGGCCCAGGAGATTGAGGTTGCTGTGAGCTAAGCTGATGCCATGGCACTCACTCTAGCCTGGGCCACAAAGTGAGACTCTGTCTCAAAAAAAAAAAATTTATTACACTCTTTTAGTTTAGAGAAATGTCTACAGTGATTAATAGCTATGTACATGCATGTACATAGATATACAGTAATACCACTAGGCTAATTAAACTTTGAATCATTTCAGATACAAGAAGGAAATAAAAGCAATTATTTTTACCCATATTTTACCCATTTCATCAATCAACAGTGTGATTTTTAAAAATTATATATGACTATATGTATATGGCCAAATATTAACCTCCAGCAACTTTATAGTTATCATCAGACACATTTATATATTTTAGCACTTTGGATTACAACATACGACACACTGACCCTATATTTGCCAGGAAGTCAAACTCTAAGGCTTAAAAGATCCTCCTGCCTCAACCTCCTGAGTAGCAGGGACTATAGGCATGTGCCACCATACCTGGCTAATTTTTTCTATTTTTAATAGAGATGGGATCTCGCCCTTGCTCAAGCTGGTCTCGGACTCCTGGCCTCAAACAGTCTTTCCACCTTGGCCTTCCAAAGTGCTAGGATTACAGGTGTGAGCCACCATACCTGGCCAGTAGTAAATCTTAAGACAGTGTTTTAAAAATGGAATAGATCATTGCTTAACATAATGTATATGAGAGTTATTTTAGACACAAAATGACCAGACGAATATCTGAAAGTTAGAATAAGACAAGCTATAAATCCAAAACCAGTGAGCAGATTTGTTGCCATGATACAAATGACCAGTACGGGCTAAAAGATAAAAGTCAAATAATAAAGGGCAATTGATAGAGGAACTTGAAACCTATTATTAAAAGGTTTTAATTTGGTAATCACAGGAGTTACCAGTCAAATTTATAGATATTTGAAATAGAAATGACTTATAAATTTATTTTCTTGGATAAACCATTGACGATATAACCCCATCTCTAAAAAACAATAATAAAAATGGGGGAAAAGGTGTGTTTGTGATTTTATCTACAATTATGTGGAATTTCTCAATATCTTCAACTCATGCTATTTGTAAGACTCTTGTATGAAATGCATGATATCAATGATTCTGTTCTGTGGTGGGAAATTCACAGATGATGCTACCAGAGTGCCTCTTGGAGATGAAGGTGGGTACATCAATGCCAGCTTCATTAAGATACCAGTGGGGAAAGAAGAGTTCGTTTACATTGCCTGCCAAGGACCTCTCCCTACAACCATCGGAGATTTCTGGCAGATGATTTGGGAACAAAAATCCACAGTGATAGCCATGATGACCCAAGAAGTAGAAGGAGAAAAAATCAAATGCCAGCGTTACTGGCCTAACATCCTAGGCAAAACGACAATGGTCAACGACAGGCTTCGGCTGGCTCTTGTGCGAATGCAGCAGCTGAAAGGCTTTGTGGTGAGGGCCATGACCCTGGAAGACATTCAGGTAAGTGAAGTTAATCTTTCCGTTTACCAAGGCATGTCTCCTAGCTGGAGTCCAAGCCTGGAATGTTCCTGTGATTACACCAATGTTATTTCTAGAAAGCCAGTGACTTCCTGGTTCCCATTGCGATGGAACTAATGCCGCATATTCTTTTTTTATCTAGTATAAGTTTAACCGTGAGTCTCTTCATGAATTCTGCCAAATAGTTTCCTCCAGTATGTGCTGTGTGATTATCCATCATCCCTTGCTTAGTGATAACACAAAATGGCTCAGAAGTTAGAAACTGGTTTTTTTTAAGGTCAACCCTCTAAATAAACTCATTAAAACTGTTTTGAAATATCTGCAAGTAGGAAATATTCCCTCATAAAGCAACTTTTAATGTACTTAGGCATACATGGATAATTATAGTATGAACAGTTGTCATTGAGATAATTTGTATTGAATTAAGCTTGAATTAGATAAGTGATCATACCTTAAGTAAAGCTGCTGCTGTTTCCTCACCTCCCACACTCCCTCACCTTACTACATTCCTGCCCCAGTAATCCTAGCTAGTTCTGAGTGATGTGTTTTCTATTGCAAGTTAAGCTTTCTTAAAGAAACAGCCATCTTTTATAGAAAAATGCACATCAGTTCAATTCTATTGGTGTCATGTAAACATAGCCTGAAATTTTCCTTCATGATTTTTGATGTGTGACTTTACAAAATATTGAAAATTATATCTCTTTATTGATTTATACTAGCTTACATATTAGGCTGGCACAAATTGTTCAATATCCCTCAAATGATTGGTTCATTTAATCTACACGTTTTTATAGAGCTCAGACCTTGTTGTGGGCTCTCCAGGGATTCAGCAGTTAACAACACGGACAAAAAGACATTTCTGACCTTATGAATCTTACTTTCTAATGAGGAGATGCTAGTGTTGATAGTGCTGTGGAAAAAATAAAGCAGGGAAGGGTAGTTGTATAGGGCAGAATGAGAAGCATGCTATAATTTTCAACAAGGAGTCAGAGAAAGCCTGAGAAAGTGGCATGGGGGAAAAAACTGTGAAGGAGTTGAAGGAGCAGTGGAGGGATATCTAGGGGAAAGCAGTCCAGTCGGAAAGAGCAAGTGCAAAACCTCTGAGACCAAACTGTGCCCGGTGTATTTAAAGGACCACAGAGAGGGTCATTTGGCTGGAGTTAAGTGGCTGTGGGGGAGAAGATGAAGAGGTTAGGTCTGAGAGGAAACATGACCAGATTATGTAGGGTTTGTAGGCCGTTGCAATGACTCTGACTTTTGTCTGGGGTAGATTTGGAATAGAGCCACCAAAAAAGGTTATTATTCATATTAAAATGTCATTTGTGGCCGGGCGCAGTGGCTCACGCCTGTAATCCTAGCACTCTGGGAGGCCGAGGTGGGCGGACTGCTCAAGGTCAGGAGTTCAGAACCAGCCTGAGCAAGAGCGAGACCCCGTCTCTACTGTAAATAGAAAGAAATTAATTGGCCGACTGATATATATTTAAAAAAAATAAGCCGGGGCATGGTGGCGCAGATGCCTGTAAGTCCAGCTACTCGGGAGGCTGAGGCAGGAGGATGCTGAGCCAGATGTTGAGGTTGCTTGAGCTAGGCTGACGCCAGCACTCACTCTAGCCCTGGACAACAAGGAGACTCTGTCTCAAAAAAAAAAAAAAAAAATGGAGAGTAGTATACAAAGTATATGCCAAGTGTGCATATCTGAATAATCATAAATTCAGATTTTTATCTTGCTCTTCCTACCACTTATTATAAATCTCTTATATAAGAAATGAAAAGCCAAGATGAGTATGAAGATACTAAGTGCAACCAGCAAACTCTTGGCCATTAAGATGGCTCAGCCACTGTTTGAAGTATGAATTGGAAATTAATTAACACATTAATTGAATGGCATATGTCACTTTGTAATATTAGGATAACAGTAACAGTAAATAGAGGAATAATTCACAGCAATAACTTATGAGGTGTTTGTTTTTTGTTGTTACAATGAACAATTGATATTTATTTTTTCTTTATTATAGTCTACCAAAATAAATGGCTGTGAAGAACATTGTTAAAACATAAAAGTGAAAGGTAAGAAAATGATTTTTCAAAGTGTCTTAAACACTTCCATTCTTTTTTCAAGAACACTCAGTAGATTTCCATTTGTTTTCCAATAAAATGAAGAGGTTGGGTAAATTATGGAACTAGTTGATATTAAGAATGTCTTAAAAATTTTGTACAAGGATGGCTTCTAGTGACATGTAAAAATTGCCTTATTATACAGTTAGCAATATTCTCTTTAACTATGGATAAAATGAAAGAGTGTGTAAATGGAATGTGCCAAAAACAATGATAGTAATAGCTTCCTCTGCTAGATTATGAGTCATTTATTTTTCAGTTTCTCTATTTATCTAATTTTCAAATTTTTTAGTTTTCATTAATACAAAATAAATCAAAGAAGTGAGAAACTTTTTATAAAACTGTTCTTTTTGCAGTTTCTGATATTAATAAGATCTTTTTGTAACCTATCCAGGAAAGTGATATATAGTTTGTAAAAAAAGTTATTATACATAAATTTACTTCATATCAATCATATCTGACAGTCAAAAGAGCTATTGTATTTCCTAGAAAGCAAATTTACAGTGAATTCTGACTGCATTAGAGAAGAGGGACATTTATAAGTGTGCAATGCATACACCTAATATTAGCAAATAGCTAAAAAAGAAAAGGATGTCAATAAACAGGTATCTCTTATGCTTTGTTGGACAGGGAAAGGAGGAAAAAGAAGCATAAATTTATGTGGATCCTTTGGGAAGCACTTGGAAACACTATTAAAATATAAATTTTTGCATATTACTAATCCTTGGATGTACTTCTTGTTTTAACATCTCTAAGATTATGTCATCGAATATTATTTAATTTTTTGATGTAAACAAAAAAGTGCTATCTTATAGATGATACGGGTCATAGGTTAAGAAATGGTTATATACCCTCAACCTAGCAATCTTATCTATTAAGTAAGAATCAGTCCTTCCATCATATTTGCAAGAACATTCTACAAAGACTATTCTCTAGAACTTTTACTATAAACAATCTGGAATTGGTTTCATAGTAGCAAACAACCATAATAGAGAACAACAATTAGGGAGGTACTCATACAATGAAATACTAACCGCAGCTGGGTTCAAAGAATGAGAGAGAAGGGAAGGCCGATGGAATCTCTCCAATATATCACTTGCAAACAACCATAGTCGCCATTCAGGATTCACAACCACCAGATTGAAAATATTTTTTAGAAGGGGTGTGGGCGCGGCATAAAATAATAAAACCAGTAAAACATATACTATCAAATAAAACAAGTATACTAAACAACTAATTTACACAAAGCATTACAATGGTACTTCAAGTATTTAGTAAGTAACTAGGTGATCTGAAGTATACAAGAGGGATATATATAGACTATGAGCAAACACACATCTATTTACAGGTACTCTAAGTCACCGGGGTCCTGGAATCAATCCCACACATACCAAAGATGACTGTTTATGTATTACTATAGGAAACATCAACACATGGATACAGAGCTTGCAATTAATTGTAAACTGTGACCCACAATGAGTTGGTGCAGAGAAAACATCCATCATAAAAACATAATTGCTGCCCTGTGACATTTGGGAGTATTAGTCCATGCCTGATTTAATGTGTACTGTTAATACTATATCAGACAAATCTCTGCTTGTGTCCCTGAATATCGGAAAGTGAAAAATGTATTCAGCTTTTATGTAATCCTTTTTCATCTTCCTTAGCGCTAAACTCCTACCTAATTTCTCTTTTCTAGCCACCTACCTTAACCAGGGAGGGCATCCTGCTGTATACTCTCAGAATAATCACTTGTACATACTTTCATTACATTAGTGAGTGCCCAGGTACAGGAGTGTCCTGTGGCCTCATTTATAGCAAAAGAGTATTCCATCAATAGGGACTTTTAAAAATAGCCAGGCATGATGGCTCACGCCTTGTAATCCTAGCACTCTGGGGACCGAGCAGGCAGATTGCTTGAGTCAGGGATGAAACCAGCCTAAGCGAGACGGCGTCTCTACTAAAAATAGAAAAGAAATTAATTGACCAACTAAAATTATATATATATAATTAGCCAGGCATGGTGGCCGCATGCCTGTAGTCCCAGCTACTCGGGAGGCTGAGGCAGGAGGATTGCTTCAGCCCAGGAGATTGAGGTTGCTGTGAGAGGCTGATGCCACGGCATTCACTCTAGCCTGGGCCAACAAAGTGAGACTCTGTCTCAAAAATAAATTAAATAGGCCGGCGCGTGGCTCACGCTGTAATCCTACACTTTGGTAGGCCGAGGGCGGATTGTCAGGTCAGAGTTCGAAACCAGCGCTGGAGCGGAGAGGTGGGGGGGGGGGGGGGTGGGGGGGGGGGTGTTGGGGGGGGGGGGGGGGGGGGGGGCCCCCGTCTCTACCAAAAATAGAAACAAGATAATTGACAACTAAAGATATATATACAAAAAATTAGGCCGGGCATGGGTGGCGATGCCTGTAGTTCCCAGCTACCGGAGAGGAGCTGAGCAGGAGGATCGCTCGACCCTGGAGATTTAGGTTGCTGTGAGCCAGGCTGACGCACGGCACTCAATCTAGCCTGGGCAAAAGGGATCGTCTCAAAAAAAAAAATTAATTAATTAATAATTAATAAATAAAATAAAGTTAAGGAATGCACCATTGATCAATAGTGGGCATGGGCATCAGCTGAAAGAGCAGAAAAGAGCTATGACGGCGCAATAAATTATAATCTCTTATCCATATTGAAAGGTTGAAACAAAACGACCTTCTCCATCCTCAAAGGGACTCCTTCAGTCTAAGGTTCAAAGACTTAGGATCTGTTTGAGGATAAATTTAAATCTGTATTAAACTATTCTGTTCCATCTGTTCAATTTACATTTACCAATAAATTTTAATAATTGTGGATTGGATTTTTTTAATCAAATCTATTTTAACCCTTTGCACTCGCTTGCTTTTTTCTCGATTCCTTTATTCTACTCGGGATTTGATTTTTTAAATACCCCAGATTTTACAAAGTGCGGCAGTAGAATAAAAAATGGAGTTTCTTTCATACAAACTTAATTATTTGGATTTTTTTATATTTCAAATTATTGATACATTCAAAAAGTAATTTTAATCTCTATAATTTTTGCTAGCCGTGTCGAGTTACACTTGACATCCGAGTACAAAGGGTTAAAATACTATAATAATTGTAGAGAAAATAATTGAGGGCTGTAATATTTAAATTTATTTTGAAGACAAAAATGAAGAAAATATTACAAATATGTTTTGTTGTCATAGCTTAATTCAGAAGACACAAGAAAGGAAGACTGACGATGATGAAATAACATGGGGAAGTGATGAATTGCCAATAGAGAAAACAAACCATGAAGATAAAGGCAAGAATTCTGATAAAGGCAAGAATTTTATTAGCAGGTTTTTTTCCCTCAAAAACAATGGATAGGAAAAATAAATGTTTAAAATGACAATTTTCAGAATATATGGATATGATATTTTACCATATATGTATATTATTTGGTATATAAGGTTCAATCACCTGGACAAACATCAACATTCACTTATATAACTAGATATTTGCATAGTTGTAGCCTAAAATTCTCAGTGACTTTGAGTAAAACATACAAATATTGTATAAATATTTGGAATGGAAGTATAAAGTCACAATTTTGCTATTCCGGAATAAGAAGTCAAGGAGCACATTTTTTAAATAGCAAAATAGGTAGAATAGCTGAAAGGTAAGGAATTATTATCCTTGAATCCCAACCTCATCTTTTATGATCAAAAGTCAATTTGTTGGCCAGGCGAGGTGGCTCACGCCTGTAATCCTAGCACTCTGGTAGGCTGAGGCGGGAGGATTGCTTGAGGTCAGGAGTTTGAAACCAGCCTGAGCAAGAGCAAGACCCCGTCTCTGCTATAAATAGAAAGAAATTAATTGGCCAACTAATATACATAGAAAAAATTAGCTGGGCATGGTGGCGCATGCCTATAATAGAAAGAAATTCAACTTGCAACTAATATCCATAGAAAAATTTAGCGGCATTGACGTGGCGCATGCCCTATTAGTCTCCAGCTACTTGGCGCGGCTGAGGTAGCTAGGATGCTTGAGCCAGTTGCGACGGTTGCTGTGAGCTGGGCTGACGCCAGGGCACTCACTCAGCCTTGCACACAAGTGAGGACCTCTGCTCAAATTAAAAAAAAAAAAAGAAAGAGTCAATCTTGTCTGATCCTTATGCCTTGTTATTATTATAACTGAGCCCGTGACCACCAGTGCAGGGTAGGTGACTCACGCCTGTAATCTCAGCACTCTGGGAGGCTGAGGGAGGATGCCTGACGCTCAGGAGTTCAACGACCAGCCTGAGCCAAGGGCAAGACTCTGTCTCTACTAAAAATTGAAAAATTAGCTGTGCATTATGGTATGTACCTATAGTCCAGCTACTCAGGAGGCTGAGGCATGAGATTGATGCTTGAACTACGAAGTTTTGAAGGTTGCATGTGAGCTCAATGATACCGATGCGCACTCCAACCAGGACAACAGAGAAAAGACTCTGTCTCAAAAAAAAAAAGAAAGAAAAGAAAGGAAAAAAAACTATCCATGTTATTTTAAGGAAATAGATTACTGATTATGTAATGAAAGAAATCTTTTTTGTTTGAAGTCTTTTTTTTGAAAAAATTAACAAAGTTGAATACACTTTCTTGACTTAGGTAGACATTGGGTGTGCATGAAGGCACTTGCCCAAGCCCCTGGCAGCAAATGTCACTCTGTCAGCTTGACTCCTATTCATCACACTCAGTTCGTAAAAGTTGATAGCATTGTTCACTATGAGCTGAATTTTGCTATCCCAAGCTTCGCCCAAGCTGACAATTGGAAACTTCGTTTGTGGTATCTATACCCCGACCCCCCACCACCACTTCCACAGCAGGGCCCATCCGTGCGCTAGCGCATCATGTTTCGCCTACATCAACTTACAGATCCACAAAATCCTTTAGTCCGAACTGATGACATCAAATCTAAAAACTATCTAACGCATAGCGTGACCAGACTCATAGCAACACGCTTTCTTCAGTTCTAAGAATTTGCGGTGCGTTTACAAGACGCTGGAAGTATTTCCAAAGACCGTCACAAGGAGCGCACACCCTTCTAAGATACTCTGTTTATCACATCCTCTTCACACGCACAAGGGGCGCTCTCATCTTGCTTGGAGAAAACTATCAACAATCCAGTGCTCGCCGGCACTCGAGTGCCCAACGGTGGGTGAGAGGAGAGACAATCATATTCCCTAGAGATACTCCTTCCAGAACGAATTCTAAGTTCTCTCTCATCTTTTCCATGTGCATAGAAGCTAAATTAAATACAAAGTAATAACGGCTAGATGTTTCCTCATTAAAACAATGCCATTTGAGTTAAGAGAAGCAAAAGGAACAGTAAACTCCTTTATAAACTGTAAATAAATAAAGCCAAAGGCTTAAGAACTTCTGAGCAGTTAGTGATGTCTCCTTATAAGTAGGTAAGAGCCATACTAGCGCAGAAACTTCCTGGTGTTGATTGTGTTTATCAGCCTACCTATTAATTCTATTGCCTTATTATTCTGTGATATTTAAGATTCCCCTTTGTAAAAATAGATAAGGTGAGAATAGGCTGAAATTTCTTCATTTATTGGTGAAATCTGTTTGGGGGAATGTTTTTTAAGAATCAGTTGCTGTCTTCCTGTTAGATCACCCCTTCTGACAAAACGAGGAGCTTGCTGCACTCCCTGTCGTCAAATGTGCTCCCCTCTGGTAAATCACTGGTGCCAGTTAAAATCAGTCATTCGATGTTGCGTGGTTTACTAGAACAAGGAATTCCTTCTAAGGAGCTGGAGGTAAGTGGCATCTGTCAATAGTTCTCTCCCAAAGCTTTTGCATTTATTTGTAAGAAAATGGTCTTTACTAGCTCAAGATTAGGAAAAATTTCGAAAATGTCTATTAAAATGTCTATTACTTTCCAATTCTATCTGTAGTTAACTTATTTCCAACTATAAAAGCACCATCTTATCATACCTAACAGTAACTTAGTTTTCTAATTAGGTCTTAATGGTATTGATTTAAAAGATTACATTAACTACTTAAAACTTGATAAAATTCCCTGAAGATTATACTCCCTACTTTTATATGTAAGAATAAAAGTTAAAAAAAAAACCACATATCCATTCAATACCTAATTAACTACTATAGATGTGGTTCATCACTTAACAGCAGTTTCTAATTTAATACAGCTCCAGGAATGTGGCCCAGTTCAAAGCAGCAATGGTTCAAGACTTGCTCCTGTGGTCTTGTGGCATCATTCATATGTATCACTAGGCAAAAGAGAAATGCCCCACTGTGGTTTTGAGGCTGACCTTGCCCTCTCCTTCAAACCATCTGCTTATTTGCCCACTTCCTGAGCTTTGTAGCCAGTGTGCTAACTTTTAAGCATTCTGCTGTGTGCTTGTTGTTTTCTTTATATTCCTCAAACATTAATTCCATCATACAGATTTGGAAACTAAAGCTCCAGTAATTAAGATGTGTCTTCCTCTCCCCACATCTCCATTTTGCAGAAATGATTTCCACTTTAATTCTTAAGTTTAAATGTCACCATCAAGAACTTCCATCACAACTCTCATGTTGTTAGGGGTTTCTCTATCACAGCAGCTTGTTAATTTCTTCAACATATATTATATAATTTATTATTCTTTATTGCCTCCTTTCTCCAGTAGACTGTAAGGGCATGAGAGCCAGAATCTTACCTTCTTCCCACCACTGTATTCTAGAATTAATACATGCCTTTCATAAAGTATTTATTGTTTGAGTAGTAAATGAATGAAAAGTGAGAAAGAGTTGACTTTAGAACATACGATGATCTGACAAACACTGCCACATGGAATATTCTCTGACCCCTACAGACAATACTGTCAAGAGATTGTTGCTCTAGCTAATTACTCTTTTTTTTTTTTTTACGTGAAACATAAATGAATTTCATATTTAGACTTAGGTTCCGTCCCCAAGATATCTCATTATGTACACAACATTTCAAAATCCTAAAAACTTGGAACACTGTTCCCAAGCCTTTCTGATAGAAATACTCAACTGTTCCAGAACACAAAATGAATAAATAATATAAAAGAAAAAAACTATTTTTATGAAAATTAATTTGTGAAAACGAAACAAAACAAACAAAAGAGATACTCAACTGTAGAACATTTGAGGAACAAGTGACATATAAAACCCTGGATTCCAGGGTTGCCAGAAATGCCACCCCGTTACTCCTTCAGCTGGTCTCCATCTGGCTTCAAATATGAAGAATGAAGGCTGTGAGGGTGCCTGGCTACTGGAGGGGGCCCTGTGCTCACCTGAAGTCAGGAGGCAGGTCCACAAACATGTTCTTGTGGCGCTTCTCAAAACGATTGTACTGGCGGATGTAGTGGAGATAGTCTCGGGGGATGACAATGGTCTCTGCATCTTTATCTTGGTCACCACACCTGAGGGAGAAAGGACAGATCACGGGTCAGCCCATGAGAAAGGGAGCCAGGGTAACCCAGGGCATGTTGAGAATCAGAACCTGCTAAGTGGGGACCCAAGAACCCGGTTCTGCTAGCTTCATTACTTTTAAAGCAGATGTTTTATAAATGTTGTACTTTTTTTCTAAAATATAATTATAGACACTTTAAACTGAAATTAAAAATTAAGACACAAAGTGGTATCTTAGAAATTAGTTGACTACAACTTATTCAATTAAAGAATATATTCAACACTGCCTTATCAAATCAGTATTGATTTTAGCTTATTTAGGACATTTTATTCTTAACACAAAATCAGCCTAATCAGCTAATGTTGTACCTATACATTTAAAGCATTGCAACTATTACTGAATTATGCTGTATCTCCATTTAACTTATTTCCATTTTGCTTACAGAATCTTCAAGAATTAAAACCTTTGGATCAGTGTCTAATTGGACAAACTAAGGAACATAGAAGAAGAAACGATATAAAATATACTTCCATGTAATTCCAATTTGTTTCAATAGATTATTGTTTAATGTAACTGATTAAAATTTTATGCCTGTTTAACCTACATATCCTCACATAACATGTGCGTAACACCCAGAGATTTACATCACTAACAAATAAATTTAGATAGTCAATATGAATTCCTTTTAAAGTATTATATTATTCTGAAATATCTTAAATATTTGTTAAAATATTCCTGAATTTACTAGCATAATAATTAAAATTAGCAGTGAGCCAAATCATTAATTTTAACTCTTCTAAAAGTATGAATTGCTTCCAGATGAGCATTTTCTGGTTCATGTGTCACAACCATCATCAATTTATCCACTCTTGGCTGGCATGGTAGCTCACACCTGTAATCTAGCACTCTGGAGGCCGAGCGGGCGTATTGCTCGAGTCAGGGTTTGAACCAGCCTGAGTGACTTGTCTCTACTAAAAATAGAAAGAAATTAATTGACCGACTAAAAATATATTTACAAAAATTAGCCGGCATGGTGGCGCATGCCTATAGTCCCAGCTACTTGGAGGGTGAGGCAGTAGATCGCTTGGGCCAGGAGATTGAGGTTGCTGTGAGCTAAGCTGATGCCATGGCACTCACTCTAGCCTGGGCCACAAAGTGAGACTCTGTCTCAAAAAAAAAAATTTATTACACTCTTTTAGTTTAGAGAAATGTCTACAGTGATTAATAGCTATGTACATGCATGTACATAATATACAGTAATACCACTAGGCTAATTAAACTTTGAATCATTTCAGATACAAGAAGGAATAAAATAAGTAATTATTTTTACCCATATTTTACCCATTTCATCAATCAACAGTGTGATTTTAAAATATATATATGACTATATGTATATGGCAAATATTAACCTCCAGCAACTTTATGTTATCATCAGAACATTTATTATATTTTAGCACTTTGGATTACAACATACGACACACTGACCCTATATTGCCAGGAAGTCAAACTCTAAGGCTAAGGATCCTCCTGCCTCAACCTCCTGAGTAGCAGAGACTATAGGCATGTGCCACCATACCTGGCTAATTTTTTCTATTTTTAATAGAGATGGGATCTCGCCCTTGCTCAAGCTGGTCTCGACTCCTGGCCTCAAACAGTCTTTCCACCTTGGCCTTCCAAAGTGCTAGGATTACAGGTGTGAGCCACCATACCTGGCCAGTAGTAAATCTTAAGACAGTGTTTAAAAATGGAATAGATCATTGCTTAACATAATGTATATGAGAGTTATTTTAGACAAAAATGCCAACGAATATCTGAAAGTTAGAATAAGACAAGCTATAAATCCAAAACCAGTGAGCAGATTTGTTGCCATGATACAAATGACCAGTACGGGCTAAAAGATAAAAGTCCAAAATAAAGGGCAATTGATAGAGGAACTTGAAACCTATTATTAAAAGGTTTTAATTTGGTAATCACAGGAGTTACCAGTCAAATTTATAGATATTGAAATAGAAATGATTATAAATTTATTTTCTTGGATAAACCATTGACGATATAACCCATCTCTAAAAAAAATAATAAAAATGGGGGAAAGGTGTGTTTGTGATTATTTCTACAATTATGTGGAATTCTCAATATCTTCAACTCATGCTATTTGTAAGACTCTTGTATGAAATGCATGATATCAATGATTCTGTTCTGTGGTGGGAATTCCACAGATGATGCTCAGAGTGCCTCTTGGAGATGAAGGTGGGTACATCAATGCCAGCTTCATTAAGATACCAGTGGGGAAAGAAGAGTTCGTTTACATTGCCTGCCAAGGACCTCCCTCAACCATCGGAGATTTCTGGCAGATGATTTGGAACAAAAATCCACAGTGATAGCCATGATGACCCAAGAAGTAGAAGGAGAAAAAATCAAATGCCAGCGTTACTGGCCTAACATCCTAGGCAAAACGACAATGGTCAACGACAGGCTTCGGCTGGCCTTTGTGCGAATGCAGCAGCTGAAAGGCTTTGTGGTGAGGGCCATGACCCTGGAAGACATTCAGGTAGTGAAGTTAATCTTTCCGTTTACAAGGCATGTCTCCTAGCTGGAGTCCAAGCCTGGAATGTTCCTGTGATTACACCAATGTTATTTCTAGAAGCAGTGACTTCCTGGTTCCCATTGCGATGGAACTAATGCCGCATATTCTTTTTTTATCTAGTATAAGTTAACCGTGAGTCTCTTCATGAATTCTGCCAAATAGTTTCCTCCAGTATGTGCTGTGTGATTATCCATCATCCCTTGCTTAGTGATAACACAAAATGGCTCAGAAGTTAGAAACTGTTTTTTTAAAGTCAACCCTCTAAATAAACTCATTAAAACTGTTTTGAAATATCTGCAAGTAGGAAATATTCCCTCATAAAGCAACTTTTAATGTACTTACGCATACATGCATAATTATAGTATGAACAGTTGTCATTGAGATAATTTGTATTGAATTGAGCTTGAATTAGATAAGTGATCATACCTTAAGTAAAGCTGCTGCTGTTTCCTCACCCCACACTCCTCACCTTATACATTCCTGCCCAGTAATCCTAGCTAGTTCTGAGTGATGTGTTTTCTATTGCAAGTAAGCTTTCTTAAAGAAACAGCCATCTTTTATAGAAATGCACATCAGTTCAATTCTATTGTGGTCATGTAAACATAGCCTGAAATTTTCCTTCATGATTTTTGATGTGTGACTTTACAGAAATATGAAAAGTTATATCTCTTTATTGATTTATACTAGCGTTACATATTAGCTGGCACAAATTGTTCAATATCCTCAATGATTGGTTCAGTTTAATCTACACGTTTTTATAGAGCTCAGACCTTGTTGTGGGCTTCCAGGGATTCAGCAGTTAACAACACGAACAAAAAGCATTTCTGACCTTATGAATCTTACTTTCTAATGAGGAGGGATGCTAGTGGTTGATAAGTGCTGTGGAAAAATAAAGCAGGGAAGGGTAGTTGTATAGGCAGGAATGAGAAGCATGCTATAATTTTCAACAAGGAGTCAGAGAAAGCCTGAGAAAGTGGCATGGGAAAAACTGTGAAGGAGTTGAAGAGCAGTGAGGGATATCTAGGGGAAAGCAGTCCAGTCGAAAGAGCAAGTGCAAAACCTCTGAGACCAAACTGTGTCCCGGTGTATTTAAACGACCACAGAGAGGGTCATTTGGCTGGAGTTAAGTGGCTGTGGGGGAGAAGATGAAGAGGTTAGGTCTGAGAGGAAACATGACCAGATTATGTAGGGTTTGTAGGCCGTTGCAATGACTCTGACTTTTGTCTGGGGTAGATTTGGAATAGAGCCACCAAAAAAGGTTATTATTCATATTAAAATGTCATTTGTGGCAGGCACAGTGGCTCACGCCTGTAATCCTAGCACTCTGGGAGGCCGAGGTGGGCGGACTGCTCAAGGTCAGGAGTTCAGAACCAGCCTGAGCAAGAGCGAGACCCCGTCTCTACTGTAAATAGAAAGAAATTAATTGGCCGACTAATATATATAGAAAAAAAAAATTAGCCGGGCATGGTGGCACATGCCTGTAGTCCCAGCTACTTGGGAGCAGTAGGATGGCTTCAGCCCAGCAGTTGGAGGTTGCTGTGAGCTAGGCTGACGCCACGGCACTCACTCTAGCCTGGGCAACAAAGTGAGACTCTGTCTCAAAATAAAATAAATAAATAAATAAATAAAATAAAATTGTCCTTTGTTTTTAGGGCTTCCAAAAAGTATTTTTTACCAATATTTATTTATTTATTTATTTTATTTTATTTGAGACAAGAGTCTCACTTTGTTGCCCAGGCTAGAGTGAGTGCCGTGGCGTCAGCCTTGCTCACAGCAACCTCAAACTCCTGGGCTCAAGTGATCTTTCTACCTCAGCCTCCTGAATAGCTGGGACTACAGGCATGCGCCACCATGCCCAGCTAATTTTTTATATATATTTTTAGTTGTCTAGTTAATTTCCTTCTATTTATAGTAGAGACAAGGTCTCGCTCTTGCTCAGGCTGGTTTTGAACTCCTGACCTTGAGCAGTCCACCCGCCTCGGCCTCCCAGAGTGCTAGGATTACAGCATGAGCCACTGTGTCCGCGGCCCAATATTTAAAATGTGGATCAGCAACCTTCTTGATAAAGGCCCTTTGTGTGTTTCTTAATGTAGTCTTTTTGTCTCTTTCACCTTTCCTTTGATCTAATCCAAAGGACAAATCAAAATTAGAGAGGGAGAATAATATTAAGTACTAGTTATGTATGAACAATATAACATGCCAATTATCTACTTATTCTGTTGTCCAATTTCAGACAGGAGAAGTGCGACATATTTCTCATCTGAATTTCACTGCCTGGCCAGACCACGATACCCCTTCTCGGCCAGACGATCTGCTCACCTTCATCTCCTACATGAGACACATCCACAGATCAGGCCCCATAATCACACACTGCAGCGCTGGCATTGGGCGTTCGGGGACCCTGATATGCATACGAGCGTAGTTCTAGGATTAATCACTCAAGATCTGGATGTGCGTATTTGATATAGCTGAATGGGCCTTTGGCTAGAATAATAATGGGATCTAATTTTTAATAATGTGTTGTGATCTTGGATTTTTTATTTAGCAGTTCATATGAATACCTTCATTTCTTATTATATAGAATTGTATTTTAGTAAACATTATTAGTCTTTTTTTTTTATCTTTACCACCCTTCCCCTATTATAAACGTTATTATTCAAAATACATAAGTAGGCCTTAATCAAGAAAAAAAATAACATTTCAATTTTATATTTGTTTTACTGGGGGTTTTTTAACCATGTACTCAAGAGCCCTCTAGGCAGTATTAAATTTTACCCTTTAAAGCAGGGTCCTCAAAGTTTTTAAACAGGGGGCCAGTACACTGTCCCTCAAACGTTGCAGGGCCGACTATAGTTTTTAAAAAAACTATGAACAAATTCCCATGCACACTGCCACATATCTTATTTTGAAGTAAAAAAAGATGGGCAAAAACACCCACTGTGGGCCATAGTTTGAGGATGCCTGCTTTAAAGTCTTTAGGCTTGTGTAAGATAAAGTCAGTATTGTTATCCTGCTTTTCGGATAGAAATATAGAAGCACAAAAGAGAGTATGATTTTTTAAGGGAGAAGGCTTGGGTTTTGTTATTGTTATCTATGGGTAGGAAATTGTATTTTTATGCAAAATAATGCTAAATACTCTATCTCTGAACAATTATTCCCCATTTAAAAAATTACTATAAGAGTATAATCTTTCTTTTGAACTTAAATTAGTATAAACCTTTTTTTTTTTTTTTTTGAGACAGATTCTTGCTCTGTTGCCCGAGCTCTGGAGTGCCACGGCGTTAGCCTAGCTCACAGCAACCTCAAACTCCTGGGCTCAAGCGATCCTCCTGCCTCAGCCTCCCGAGTAGCTAGGACTATAGGCCTGTGCCACCATGCTCAGCCAAATTTTTTCTGTTTTTAGTTGTCCTGCTAATTTCTTTCTATTTTTAGTAGAGACAGGGTCTTGCTCTTGCTGAGTCCGGTCTTGAAATCCTGACCTTAAGAGATCCTCCTGCCTTGGCCTCCCAGAGTGCCAGGATTACAGGCATCAGCCACCACGCCCAGCCTAAACCTTCCTTAAAATGCTAGGATAATTTACTGTATAAATACGTAATTTAAATTGTCTCTTAAAGGATTTTAGTTATAAGCCGTTTTATCTTGTACTTTCTATTATAACTGCTATAATAATTTAAGTAGGACAAAACCAAATAATCTATTTCTCTCTTGTTTCGAACTGTTAAATATCAGGAAAGTCAAAAGATCTGGAACTTTATTCTAAAAAACAATGTGTTGGGGAAATAGTTTACATTTTTTATTTTAATATTAGAAATTAGTCAAATTTCAGGGAGAAGAGAATTTCTGCTGGGGATTTTCAAATAGAACAACCTTCCCTAATTCTTAGATAGATCAAAAATAAGAATACCAAATGATGACAAAGTGAGTTCACCAAGTCATTTTGTCCAGAGTCTGGTCTAGCATTCTACATAAGCCATCCCTCTGTGTTCTTTTTGAGGTTCAAATTCTATTTCCCTTTTAATCTAATGTACACTCTGTTTCCTTTGGCAGTTTGACATCTCTGATTTAGTGCGCTGCATGAGACTACAAAGACACGGAATGGTTCAGACAGAGGCGAGTCTTGATTGGGTCTCCTAATGAGGATTTTTGTAAAGATTCTAATATTTTAAAAGTTCCTGTTAAACTGTTTCTCTTTTTTGAGGATTCCGTTATAGCGTAAAACCAAACATTTATTGCAGTGAGGGGCAATTTTTTAAAGCATGAAGGCTAATTAGGAAAAAAATTCAAATTTGTCTAGGCTTTTTAAAATGTTGCCCTTTAATTTAAAAAACAAGGAAATGCAGTATCCACACTGAATAGATTACACAGAATGGAATAGCATGCTGGGGCAGAGATTGGAAGTGATGCAAAATGCCAGGTAATTAATGGCATTCCTTCCCCATTTCCAGCCTAAGAAAAAAGTAGAAGGTAGTAGTCTTGCTACAGAAATTCCCCAATAGGGAATGGATTCATCAGCATTGACTGAAACACAGCAAGGCAGGCTGCAGTTGCGAGCTTAGCAGGGAGAGTAAATGCGGGGGTCCGTTTATCCTCCCATTTTCATTTCTCTTACCTGAAATCAAACCATGGGTTTTATCACCCACTGAGTTGTGTTCTTCACAGGGAGTGCGTTATTTAGAGTGTCTGTCTTCACTAAGGAGTTCCATTGTCCTTTTTTCCTTTTTGTTTAGTGGGGGTGGGGGAAGTATGGAAGCTGTTTTCATATGTCTATAAATTCATGGTTTTTTTCCTCTTGAAAAATTTAGAAGTTTATATCTTTAAAATTAGAATTTGCCTACATTCCAGGTATATGCCTTTTTAATTCAAATTAAGTCTCCTAAATATTAAGCTCATTTACAATCTGACTTTTTAGGTAAGGAAAACATATTGATTGGCATAAGTAGCTCTTTAAACTCAAAAAGTCCATTCATTCATTTGTTTATTCAACAGATATTTATTGAGTGCCTACTTTGTACCAGGAACTCTTCTAGATGCTTAACACACATCCGTGAATAGAACAAAGATCCCTACTAGAATTACAGACATTCTAGCTGGGTGGTAATGAGGATGGCAGACCATAAACACATTAAATATGTAAATTATATAGAATCTCTGAATGTGATAAGTGCTTTAGAGGAAATAAATTGAGACTAGGTAAAGGGAATTGGTCATGGCAAATTGGGGGTGCAATTTTAAATAGGGTGGTACCACTGAGAAAGTAACACTTGAGCAAAGATTTGAAGGAGGGGGTCATATATTAATAGATATCTGGTGTAAGCGCCCTCCAGGCAGAATGGACCACGTGTGTGGAAGTCCGAGATGGAGGAAGTGTGTCTTATGTGTTCAGAAATGGTCACAGCCAGTGTGGCTGGGGGAGTGAGGGAGGGGGTGAAGTTAGAGGAGGTGACGGGTCAGGCCTTAGGTTTTCCTCCAAGTGAAATAGGAGCCATCGCAGGATTACAGCATGGAGTGAGGTGATTGATTCCCATTTTAAAGAACAACTCTGGCTGTTGTGTTAAAACTACACCTAGTCTAGGGAGGAAAATGCAGGGTTAGAAGCAGGGAGGTCAGTTAGGAGGCCAGCAGGGAGGCTCAGACTGGAGTGGTAGGTGTGGACATAGTGAAGAGAACTTTCAGTGAAGCAGATTTGCTAATGAGTTGTATGTGATGTAAGAGAGAGAATCAAGGATGAATGTGTGGAGAAGTTAAAATACAGAAATGTAAAAGGCCACTTGTATTCCTACTTTCAGAGAGTTGTTAACGTTTTTAGGAGGTGTTCTTCTATCCTTTGTCCTAAACATATGTATGTGCGTTCAGTCTCACACAGACACACATGCAGCTATTTTAAAAGAGATTCACCTGTGGTTATTGTTTTATTACTTTCCATTTAATATATTGTGATTTTTTTTTCATTTATTTTCAGATTCATTAATTCCTTGCCAAATAACAAAAAAACTCAGATCCCTCTACTGTTAGCTTAACAAAGAATAATTTCACCAAAAGAGTTCATTTTCAAAAACTTAGATTTCCATACTTTTGTTACAAAATATCTAAAGAAAATTATTTCCAATAGCTTCTTAGCTATTAACTTTTTGACATTTAAAAGAGGGAGATGAGTTTAATAAAAGTAGAAGAAAGTTTATAAAAAGGTTATTTTTCCATTAAATATAATCAAAACACAAAAAATAGAAGTAACACACCAATCCGAGACAACTTCAGTTAGCACCCGGTGATGGCTCCACCCCGACCTCTCAGGTTTTTTCCTCATTTTGTCAATCTGGTTTCTGGTTCTTATAATTTTTATGACACCGTACAATTCTCTGCCTTTTACATTCCGGCAAAATTTTTCGGTATTTTCAAAACCCCTCAAACATCACTTCAAATAGTGGCATAGCATTACATACATACATATGTATATGTAACATTCACATTATACATCTAAAGACTTCTATTTCTCTCTCTCTCTTTTTTTTTTTTTTAGGATCAATATATTTTCTGCTATCAAGTCATTCTTTATGTCCTGACACGTCTTCAAGCTGAAGAAGAGCAAAAAGAGCATCCGCAGCTTCTGAAATGACATGAAAAGCCTGCTGGATGCATTTCCATTTCTCTCCTTAACCTCCAGCAGACTCCTGCTCTCTATTTAAAATAATGATCACAGAGCAGCAAGTCTATACAATATCATTATGCTTATTCTCTTCTATTTTAGAGGAGTATTCTTCATTACAATATTATAAATAAAGTTAAAATGCTGTATTTTTACAGCTACTTTAACCTATGATAATTATTAAAAATTTTTAACACTAATTGAACAGTACATATCTTAGGGATAACTAAAGGCAGCATTTTATTATAGTGGACATTGTTATAAGGACACGCTAAATCTATTTTTAATGCACCAATCTTGTTTATAGCAAAAATTTTTTCCAGTATTTTAATAGAGTTATTTTATAGGGGATACTTGAAACCAGTATTTAAGCTTTAAATGACAGTAATATTGGCGTAGAAAAAAAAGTAGCAAATGTTTACTCTATCAATTTCTAATGTTTACTATATAGAATTTACTGTAATATATTTATATACTTTTTCATGAAAATGGAGTTATCTGTTTGTAATGCATCATCTCACTTTGTAAATAAAAATACACCTTAAAACATGACAAGCCAAAACTGTGTGCAAACAAATTAAACATCTTCAATGTGTTATTTTTTAACAATACCCAGGCCCCTGGGAAGGCAGGGACCTCTAGACCCCAGTTTCCCTCCCCCGAAGTCATGTCAGCCACAGGGAGTGGGCGTGTTGTCAGAAATCCTGGCATCTCTTCATTAAGGGCTGACATGAGGGTCATGTCCTGGCTCAACAGTAGCTGAAGAGAAGAAATTCAGAGCCTGTCTCCTTCCATCTTCTTCCCTGGTAGTGGTGCCAGCTTACTGTGGCCAACTGATATGTAAATTAGAATATTTTCAAGTCCTAGTCTCAGTAATACTCAGGAGTAATCAAAGAAAGCAATGTCCTGCTACCTTGAGGGCTTGTATTTGGTTCTGCCAAATAGGAAGGAAAAGAGATCGTCCTCAAAGAACCTGCATCTGCTTAGTGGTTCTCTGATTCTCAGTACTGAAATCTACATTTCACTAAATTCTAACAGTATTTCTCCAGCAAGACCCAGGAACCTGCGTGGCTCATCCTCCTAAGATTGCACCAGTTCTGAACTAAGTGACTTGAATTTCTAATCTTACCCAACTACGACGACTTGCTGGGAACTATTCTTGAGAATCTGCGGCTATCTGAAGGTAGAAGACAGTATCCGTGAAGATATAAAGCTCCGTGGTGACGTGTTCGACTCCCCAGATAACAGATTTGGATCCTTATCTCAGAATCAGCTCTGAATCTGGCAGGGGAAGCTTCACCACCACCATTCCCACTTTAATCAGAGGAGTGTTTATAGATTGTGTTGTAGCCAAAGATTTCATTTGGAAAAAAAAAGTTTCGGTTGCTTTAAATGACATTTGGAAATCCCTGTTCGGAGTGAGTTGGAATCGGAGGGCCTGTTCTCCTGTCACAGGCATGTGAAGCTAGGCCAGCAGGACACAAGGAGCCAGCACAGCTGGAGGCGATTAGCTACCATCCCAAGTCAACATTGAGGAGAAAGGGCAAAGCTGGAGGATACTTTTTCTGAAAAAAAATGTATCTAGGAAATGGAAACTTTGGGAAGAAAATGCAGGTCTAGGTTTAGGACCCCTGAATGGAAACTTTATTACAGTAAACAGGTTACTGCCCTCATCTGAGACCCGGATCCACCAGCATGGAAAGGTGCAAGTCGTTCACAGGGGCCACTCTGGTTGGAAAGCAGGGCAAGGCCACACAGCCAGGGCTGGCACGTGGGGCATTCAGATATCAAATTAATGAGTAAATGCAACTCAGCTCTCAACACACCTTGTATTAGCTAAGTACAAAAAAATATAAACCCAAAACATACAGTGGCTCAAACGTGATAGTTTATTTCTAGTTTAACAGTTCTGGGCAGGTGAACACCTCGGCGAGGCAGCTCTCCATCCCTCAGCTTTTAGGAGCCCAGGCTGATGGAGGTTGTGTAATCAGCACGTAGCTTCCAAGGTCATCGTGGGAATTGCCGCCTTTCCCCAAGGAGGACCACCTGTGGAGTTATGAGCTGGGCCAGGCCTGGAAGCAAAACCTCACTGCCACTCATTCCATCAGCAAGGACCTGCCACATGATGGTCTCTCAGCATAAGGAAGTTGGAAAATGTCGTTGGCTAATTCGCTGTTTCCCTGTGACAACTCTATGCTATAAAAGGGGAAGCACAAATTACAATGGAATATAATATTTACAAAACTGAACTAAAATTATGTATTCCAAAAGAATGATATCTTAGTATAGTCGTGAACATTGAAGAATTAGAAACATAATTTTATCCCAGAACCAAAACTTTGGTACATGTCATTGGTAGAGATATTTCTGAATTATGATAAACAGGAAAGAAATGGCTGTTGAGAAAAGATCAGATTATTTTTACATCTGTGGTTCCAGCTACCAGGTCTTTCGGTTTAAAAATTAACTAGGTATCTGAATGTAATGTAATAAATCCAAGACATTAAGAAGAATGGCTTACCACAGGTATATTCCAGTCATAGATACACTGATAGTGAAGGAATGTGTTCCCATTTTACTTAATTCAGAAATATTCAAGGTAACTCGTTATGGTGGAGATAAATGTAGCAGATTATGGGCTGGCCTGCATAGTATTTTAAAGCCAATCTGAATTTCACTGTATCACATGAGTAGATTAATAAAATGTATATGTAAACCATGGAATATTATTCAGACATCAAAAAATGGTGAACTAATACCTTTTATAACAACCTGGATGGAACTGGAGACCAACCTTTGAAGTATTACAAGAATGGCAAAACTGAAAACCACAAACTCACTACAAAACTGGAACTAATAGATCAACACTCATGTGCACATACGGTGGTAAAACTCAATGGAAATCAAGCAGGTGGGAGCAGGGAGGAGGTGATGGGTAAATTCACACCTAAGAGGTGCAATGCACACACTATCTGGGTGATGGGCACAGTGATAAGTTTGACTCAGTCTGTACAAAAGCAATTCATGTAACCAAAAACCTTTGTACCCCCATAATATTCTGAAATTTAAAAAAATAAATCACAAATAAATTTTACTGTATCAATTTTGGATTGTATTTGACTGCAAGTAACCAAAAACCAACCAAACAGGCATATATAAATTAGATATTTTCTTAAGAAAACAAGTTCAGAAGTAAGCAGTTGTTGGGATTGATTCTATAGCTGAAGAATGCCAACTGCTCTATAATTATCCTGGCCTTTCCTTCATGATCTGGAAATGGCTGCTGCAGCTCCACCTGTTACATCTGCATTCCAGAAAGGGAATGGGAATTGCCAAAGAGAAAGGATCAGTCAGTGCCTAGGCTAGAGAGCAAAATTTCCCAGAAATCATGAGCAGGCTTCTGCTTCTGTCTTAGCAAAAACTGTTCACATGCCCACCTCCAGCTTAAAGTTATTTTTAGCTAGGCATAGTGGTGTCCTGAACAAAATCTTGGTTCTGTTCATAAGGACAAAGAAAGCAATGGACATGGGTAGCAGCAAGCAGTGTGTGTCACTAGGGAATGGTGTCAATCTGAGATCTTCCTAACCCCCCAAATATCTGAGTTTGTAACTGTTGAAAAGAGTCACAGATAGGAAGTATTTGAAAGTAGTCTTCAGTTTTTGCAGGTTTAGGAACATAATTTTATTCATTCAACCAAAATTAGGTGTATTCCAAAGGGTACGCTAAACAAACCTCCAAGACGCTGATACACCATGTTATCAATGTACCAGCTGTCGAGGAAGCTCTACCCAGCAGGACAGAGAAGCCTGGACACTCTAGTCGGCTCCCCCGGTGGGTGAAGTACATGCACAGGCTGATCAGGAGGTTGCCTAGTGACTGAGATGTGATTCGCTAGACTGGGTTAGGCTGAATGGCCCTCTCTACGTAAGGGGTATTTGTGACCACACAAGAAAAGGGGGTGTGACACTCGATCACTTCTCATGCGTTGTACAAGGTGTTTTCGCATGACCTCTTTTCCAGGGTGACTTTTTGGGGGTTTTGTTTGTTTGTTTGTTTGCTAGAGTGTTGTGGCATCAGCTTAGCTCACAGCAACCTCCAACTCCTGGGCTCAAGTGATCCTCCTGCCTCAGCCTCCCAAGTAGCTGGGACTACAGGCATGCGCCACCATGCCTGCCTAATTTTTTCTATTTTTAGTTGTTTGGCTAATTTCTTTCTATTTATAGTAGAGATAGTGGTCTTGCTCTTGCTCAGGCTGGTGTTGAACTCCTGAGCTCAAGCAATCCTCCTGCCTCAGCCTCCCAAAGTGCTAGGATTACAGGTGTGAGCCAAAGCGCCTGGCCTGTTTTTCCACCGTATTTAGGACTGAATGCATCATTCTTTTTAAGACAGGAAACTGAAGCACAGAGGATTGTCACTTCCTGAGGTTGCCCAAGTAACCAAGGTAAGTGTTCAACTGCAGCGCTGAGCAGCTTCAACCCACAACTCCAGAGGCGTCATATGTAAGTGGAATATAACAAGTAGCCCTGGCAAAGCCTGTGTTCTTTTCACTCCAATCTGCTGCCATGACTGTCCTTTCCAGACACAGAGCTACTCATTCTACTTATGGTTATTTCTTTTCTTGATTTTTTTTTTTTTTTGAGACAGTCTCATTCTGTTGCCTGGACTAGAGTGCCATGGCATCAGCCCAGCTCACAGCAACCTCAAACTCCTGGCTCAAGTGATCCTTCTGCCTTAGTAGCTGGGACTACAGGCATGCGCCACCATGCCCAGCTAATTTTTTCTATATATATTTTAGTTGGCCAATGAATTTCTATTGTTAGTAGAGTCTTGCTCTTGCTCAGGCTGGTTTTGAACTCCTGACCTTGAGTGATCCTGCCGCCTCGGCCTCCCAGAGTATGCTAGGATTACAGGCGTGAGCCACCGCACCCAGCCTACTTATGGTTATTTCTCTGGCCCTCCTTATGAGTTTCATACAGGTCCCAGGTTTTGTGGACTCATGGTTATTTGGATCCATTAGAATGCAATTTATTCAAGTGCACCTTTTTTTTTTTTTAGTCCTAAAGATAACGTGTTGCCGCCTGGACAGCTTCACTCTAGTTCTTCTCAGTAACATGTTCACAGACCACGTATGGAGACGGCACCATGTATAGAGACGGCAGTCTTCTCACAGGACCCCTTTCAAGCCCTTACATTGATTCGTGTTGGTTCTGTCTGAAGGGATGGCCCCCCTGGTAGACGTGTCCCTCATCCCGGAGATGTCCTGACTGTAGTAAATACTGGCCACGCTGTTAATGCTTTCAGAACAGCGCCAAATCTTACCATTTTGTTTTAGGTGCCTCGGTAGGTGAAGAAACAATTTAGAAATTCTTTTTTTATGGATTCTTTAAAACTCATGGTAATGTTCATTGTAGACCTGGGACTCTCTGTTAACTTGCAGCTCTACTGACCGTGTTCACTGCACTGATCGACCCCCCCAAAGCTCCCGTGAGGGCAGGAACCTTTTCTTCTGTATGTCCCATTCGCCTGCACCTAGCACAGGCTGGCTTCTTCATGCATACATATTGATCAAGTGGATGAAAGGGAAACCCCAAGTAGTAAAGCAGCAGTTGGGACAATCATGGCACCAATCTGCACCGTTCTTTTCCATATTAAAAGCGCTTGTGGCTCTAAAACTTAATAGAGCTCTTTCTGCACCACCACAAAGGCTTCCTGAATTGTTGTAAAAATACCATAAAAATCATCATTATCCTATTTAACCCATAAGCGATAGGGTATACTTACAGAATAAAAGTGTAAAGCATTAAATCTCAGACAATACACTTTCTCACACATTTCAAAACCTACAAATAAGAATAGACACTAACCAGAACCAAACGGAGTCCCAATAAAAGCATATTATGTAGGAAGTTATGGAATACAGGTGGCATTTCAAATCGGTAGAGAAGAGATAAATTGAGTCAATATATGATGTTTGGATAATTATTAAAAAATAGATTCTTTTTGAGATGAGTCTTTATCCAAAAAAAAAAAAAATAGATTCTTAACACACCATACAGAGAAATAAATTACAAATGGAATGAACATGTACACATTCAGTCTGTAAAAGTAATAGAAAAGTATATGGGAACAATTTTTAATAATGTGACATTGAGGATGGATTTTACCTATTGTCAGGCACCATTGATTACATGGGAAGACAAGAAGTACACACAGCAGCTAGTAAATATGTGGCATAAGCCCCCAGAAGAACTCCTGAAAAGGGACCAAAGACATTCTCACAAAGAGATCCTATCACAATTCACAGTCCACACAAAAAATATAAATATTCTAACATTTGGCAGATTATCAAGATCAAAAAATATTTTTAAAAGATTAATAAAGCTGAATACATAAAAAATAGAAAACCTCTGTGCAGCAAAAGACATTATAGAAAAACGAAAGATAAAATACAGTAGGTAAAATGTCAACAATACATAAGACAAATACATAGTCACTATTATTATGTGTTAAAATCTACAAATCATAAACGAAAAATATAATAGAAAAGCATGCAAAGGACATGAACAGGTAAATGATCATGAAAAATGCTCTACTTCCATCACAAGGGGGTTTTTTGGTTTTGGGGGTTTTTTGTAGTCTCACTCTATGGCTCAGGCTAGAGTGCCATGACATCAGCCTAGCTCACAGCAACCTCAAACTCCTGGGCTCAAGGGATCCTCCTGCCTCAGTTTCCCAAGTGGCTGGGACTACAGGTGCACACCACCCACACCTGGCTAATTTTTTCTATTTTTAATTAGAGACAGTGTCTCGATTGTGCTCAGTCTGGTCTCAAACTCCTGACCTCAAGCAATCCTCCCGCTTTGGCCTCCCAGAGTGGTAGGATTACAGGCGTGAGCCACTGTGCCTGGCCCAATCATAAGTTTTCATATGTAATTTTAAATAAGATGTTTTAACAAATCAAAACTGATCATTCCTTGGACTGGTGCAGCTGTGGGAAACCAGGCCCTCTCGGGCAGTGCAGTGCAACATGGCCAGACAGCACTTCGTCCAATTTTTCAATGAGCAATCGGCCCGGCCCGGCAGTGCAGGCTGTAGGAAGTGAGCTTCAGAAATACTTGCACAAGGCTGAGAGTGTTGGTAGCAACACTGTAACACCGTTAGGTTGAAAGCTATCTAAATATTCATTAATGAGGATAGGTTAAATAAATTACAGTCCTTCTGTGCAATGGAATAGTTCTATGTAGCCACTATTCTAAAGAATGAGGTAGGTCAACAGACAAGTAAAGATGTTCCATAATTTGTCATCAGGTGACTTACAAACAGTAATATATATTAATGGAATGATCTCAGTGTTGTTTTTTTTATATATATACAATGCATATACATAGCTTAGAAGGATATGCATGTGTTTTTCTCTAAGGAGTGGAAATACAGAGCATTCGATTTTTAACCTCACGTGTTCTTTAAATTGCCGTTAAGCTTGTATTACACCTATGATCAAGAGAAGATTTTCAAGCCCTTAAGAGCTGTGCGTCTCCACCCCAGTGCTCCAAAGGGCCTGCCCCAAGTCAAGAAGCCGGGCACCGTGTGTTGCACGGGAAGGCAAGAACACACAAGGCGGCTAGTGAGTGTGCTGTGTGAACCCCCAGAGAGCTCCCTGAGATGGGTGCAAAATAGTCTCAAAAAGTGATCCCATCACAATTCACAACCCACACAAAAACATAAGTGTTCTAACATCTGACACGGATCCGCCCAGGCCCTACCAAGGAGATTCATGCGTCAGCTCCACGCTGTCTTTACTGGCTGCTGAGGGGTCTCCCCAGCAAGTCCCCTACTTATTCACAAGAAGCAAGGTGGCCAGTTGGCTCAAGAGCCCCGTGGCAATCCGCTGGCCCTGATGGCCCCGGACATACGGCACCTTCATTCACCTCCAAGAAAGAGTCAGTCTCTTTGGAAGAAGCGGATTTCTTCTCATGGCAGACTTCTGCACAGTCTGGGTTCTTTTTTCTGTGTTTATTCTTCAGTCTCCTCTTGTATGTCTGATATGCTAGGTGTTAAAACACACGGTCTTAAAAAAAAATCACTTTAGCAAACAGTATGATCTGGGGACATTGTGTACCTGTCAATACTTTGGGGATCTCTTTGCCCTGTGTCATACATGCGTAAACACACAGGAGAAAGAGGAGGAGGAGGGAGAGAAAGCTATGAAGAAAATGATGCGATGTGTCAGACGGGCTCTTTCTGTCTGGTGAGACTGATTCATCAGGCTGCTGACAGTGCATTCATTCTTCCTGATCTTCCAGATCCTACGGGCTCTCACTGTGAGCCGGGCGTCTCTGGGGGTGGGAGCCAGGCATGACGCTTCTCTCCCTGCCTGACCACGACAGGGAGGAGAAACGGGGACCTAAAACCTGGAGCTTGACTCGGCTAGGATTTCTCTCATCCCCCGGGAAAATTAAACCCCAAGTGTTCCTGACATTGTTGTGTTGATTGTTAGATCTGTAATCAGTATATAATCAGTTACATCAGCCATCACTGACCGCACTCAGAGCCTGTTGTCTGGCGACAGTAAAACTTTACAGTGGCCCAAGATTAAAATATGTATGTGTACGGAAACACACATTTTTTAAAAATCATCTTCTGTGAACCTACATAATGACTGACTCCAAAAGAATACATATTTGGCTGTATAGATAGGTAAAATATATGTATGTATGTATGTGTAGTATTTCAATATTTGTATATGTATTATAGTTGAAATATACTTCACAGCCATTCAGTACAAGTCGTAGTTATAGAAACATTGAAATAACTTGGCATTTGGGAGACCTCAAGGCTTTTTAAGGAGACGTAACAAATAAATGCTTTAGTTCGGTAAAGCACTGTCATTTTTGAGATCAGTGATTACTCACAGAGACCTTGTTTTAACATGTCCTGAAATCTAAGTTCTGATAATGCACTGGTTTTCGTGAAGCATGTTTGTTTATTTATATTATTAATATAAGCTCACTTTCAGATTTTGAAAAAAAATATATTTTTCTGTGAAACTCCCACTTATGTCAAAGTATCCTATGTGTGTACTTTATTGGCCCCAGACTAAAAACGTACAAAATGTCAGGCTAAAACCATACCATAGGGGCAGCACACGCAAGTGTGGATCGGAAAAAAGTCAGTAGGTTGGCCTGACCCATTTTCAGTGAAGTCTAACCCCATGGAAGTTCACCCACCTGCAACAATGAGAAATCCGTCCAACAGCTGGAAGAGTCCGTAGGCCAGCGGGAAACTATACATCTGGACCAAGTGCTCCGTGCTGAAAGATAACTGGAGCATGGTGATGCACATCTGAATATTCTGAGCTCCAGTTTCTAAGGAAATTGTCCTGCACCTACCAGTGAAAAATTTTGCAAGAGTCACATACGTGCAATAGGAAGTATTCTTCAGTTTTCTCATAGGTATGACAACAACCATTAGCTATGAAGCTTAGGCCACTGAAAAGGTTTACACTCATTCCATAGTTATTTGCTGAGTGCCTAGTCTGCAGGGGGTCTTCTGAGAGGCACCGTGGGGCAGGACTTAGCAAACCCTGCCCCAGGAATCTAGGTGAAAAGGCAGGACACACACACACAGGGAAGTTTCAGTAACAGCACAAGGCAAAGTATGATCAAGGAAATGGCAGGAGTGGTTAGAGAAGGCTCCACAGAGGAGGAGTGAGATGATTAAAAGACAGAAACAGGCCGGGCGCGGTGGCTCACGCCTATAATCCTAGCTCTTGGGAGGCCAAGGCGGGCGGATTGCTCAAGGTCAGGAGTTCAAAACCAGCCTGAGCAAGAGCGAGACCCTGCCTCTACTATAAATAGAAAGAAATTAATTGGCCAACTGATATATATATATATATAAAAAATTAGCCGGGCATGGTGGCGCATGCCTGTAGTCCCAGCTACTCGGGAGGCTGAGGTAGAAGGATCGCTCAAGCCCAGGAGTTTGAGGTTGCTGTGAGCTAGGCTGATGCCACGGCACTCACTCTAGCCTGGACAACAAAGCAAGACTCTGTCTCAAAAAAAAAAAAAAAAAAAAGACAGAAACAGTGGAAGAGGCACGTAATGTGGGGGACAAATGATAGAAATTAAAGTTCCAGGGACAAGAGGCATTGCATATACTGTAAGCCAAGCAGCACGGAGTGGAGGATTGGAGGAGATGAGAGTGGAAAGTTGAGTTAGATATGAAACAGTACAAACTAAACAACATTTGAAAACAAACACACAAAAACCCCAAATAAAAACCAAATGTAGGGCCGGGCGTGGTGGCTCACGCCTGTCATCCTAGCACTCTGGGAGGCTTAGGTGGGGTGGATCGATCGCTCAAGGTCAGGAGTTCGAAACCAGCCTAAGGAAGAGCGAGACCCCTGTCTCTACTAAAAATAGAAAGAAATTAATTGGCCAACTAAAAATATATAGAAAAACTTAGCCAGGCATGGTGGTGCATGCCTGTAGTCCCAGCTACTCGGGAGGCTGAGGCAGGAGGATTGCTTAAGGTGAGCTGGGCTGACGCCACGGCACTGTAGCCCGGGCAACAGAGTGAGACTCTGTCTCAAAAAAAAAAAAAAAAAAAAAAACCCAAATGTATAAAATGGTTGCCTTTGGTGAAAAGGTTTAGTAATAATTTTTTCTACTTTTCTATATTTTATTGGTTTTCTGATTGCAGAAAATTAAATAAACCTTGCTTGAGAAAGACAAAGGAGGAAGAAGGGAAACATGGGCAGGACCTTGGGGCCTGGGTTAAGCTATTTCACCTGTCTCCAATTTATAAAGGGAGCCTGCAGGGTCTCATACTTAGAAGTGAAGAGATAGGAGTTTCAGAAGATAAACCAGCAGCTATGTGCAAGCTGGACTGGAATGTGGAGGTAACAAGCATGTGTGATGTGGGGGTACAGGGCAAGCTTACTTCTTATTTCTACTTTCCCTATTGCCTGCTACACTTTACTCAAACCACCATCGTTTCTTTCAGATTAAGCTACAAAGCTGGAACTCACGCCAGCACCACTGAACAAGGCAGATGCCACATCTCAGTCCTGATCGATGTCAGGCCGCCAGGTATGAAAAGACAAGATTGTTGACTGTATCTTGCCACGGGAGAACTTTCTCTCCAAATCCAATTATATTTCAACCACTTAACAGTCTGTGCTCCTATTGGCTGATTTTGGAAACAAACCCAGGTTCAAATCCTAACTCCCCCATTTTCTAGCTCTATGAACTCAGTCAACTCAACTCCCCTGAAGGGTGTGCTCATCAGTAGAATGAGGACGGTGATAGTATCCACCTCTCAGGGTTGTAGTAAAAAGTAAATGAGATACACTGGGTGGAGACTTACCCAGCGCTTGGTACAATCCTAAATGTTCCCCGAGTGGATTGGAAGTAGGATAAAGCCAGTGAAAAATTCCCCAGCCTCTACCTTTGAAATTCAACTGCATAGTTTACTTTTCTTTTATAATTCTTTTCTGATTTTAAACATACTACATACTGATTGAAAAACTTAGATAATATACCAAGGATATATTAAAGAACTAAAATTAATCTCACTACTCAAAATTAAACAGTTACCATATGGTGTATTTCTTCCAGTATTTTTCCATGCATAGAATTCTTTTTGCTTTCTTCTACAGAGTGGGAACAAAAATACATACCACTGTCTATTCTTTTTTTAGCTGAAAAGTATCTCTTATTTTCCAAAATCAATAAAATGGATGCATCTTATCTATCACATGGATACATCACAAATTGAATATATCCCTAGTGTTAGATATTTAAATTGTTTCCATTTTTATATTTATAAATAACACTGCAATTAACATCTTAACACATCAGTATTTGTGTGTGTATCTGATAGTGCTAGTTTCAGAACAGATTTTTAAAATTAAACTTACTGAGTTTTAATATAAATATTTATAAGGCTCTTGATGACAACACTAAATTGTCTTCCACAGAGTTTATACCAGTTTATGTCTCCTCTGTCACTGTATGGTAATGCTCATCTCATTACGTGCATACCAACATGCAGCATTATCATTTTTAATATTTCACAGTTTATAAATCACATGCCCCCAATTGTAATGGTAAGATTTAAGACAAATTCCTATCTTTATTCTCAAGTTGGTCTCCTTTCTCTCCCTGCCTCTTGTTACCAGCAATTTTTAAAAATTTAGCACAAACAATGGACAAGGACTTAATCCCTTGAAACGTGCTCCCGCCCTGGAATGATCTCTATGTTTAGTGAAACAATCTCATTCCTCCTATTTAATTATTGGAATAGTAAGAGAAATGTGTCCAAATCTCAACAAGTGGTTTTAACACTAACCAAATGCTAACTTCACGAATCACAACTTCCCATCCATGTGGCCTTTGTTTGGTCTGCAAAAGAACGACCTTCATCTTTCCACCCGCTTTACGTGTAGTTGTCCCGTTCCACCCACATGTAAGTCAAAACTCTCCCTGTCTCCAGACACAGCTGCAGCAAAGCCTGCCAGTGACAGTGTGTCTAATTGACCACTCTCAAAAGCTTATGGATTAAAAAAAAAAAAAAAAGCTTATGGATAATTTCACTGTACCTTGGCCAGGATTGGTGGGTAAAGAGTGCCAGCAGAAAGCCTGCGATGTGGCCGATCAAAGGAAAGACGAAACTGATGGTCAGAAGGTTGACATCTGAGTACCAAGATCCCTTCGCCAGCACCACACCAGCCACCGCGACCACCAGGAGGAGGGCCCCACCCGCGATGGCGCCAATCTAAAACAGATCAAGTAAAGTAAGCACGGGCAAACATCATGGGTGGTTCTGCTCTATGATGCCGAGTCCATCAAGGCTCTAAAGTGCTTGGAACCTAGACATTTCAGAACCAACAGGGGACTTAGAGACAACTGAATCCAAATTCCATTTTATAGAGGGGAAACCTGAGTTCCAAGGTGGTGGTCAATTGACGTTGGCTTACACTCAGATCGCGGTATTTAACACAAATATAAATCTTCTATTTTTATCATCAGTATCTTCTCCCTTCAAGTAGAGGATTTGGCCAGAGGACTGGGTAATAAGAGTTTTTCATGGATAGGACAAAATTGTGAAATAAGTGGGATGTGACAATAAACTCCAACACCCCTGAACCCTCCAAGATCTCTGCTGGACTAACCGTGTCCGCTGAGTCTGGGCTGCCCTGACCACCCCCCTCTCACTTCTCCCTTCATCCACCAGCGGCTTCCTGCTGCTTCGAGCCCTGCCCTTCTCTCCCCCCAGATGGAATCCACCATTTCTTCAACTAGACAATCTGAGCTAATGTCCATGTGATGTGGAAATAACCAACAGAGACCTCCATCTCTCGCAAATGGATCCCGTCTCTTACTTTTGTTGTTTAAGCAAGAAGCAGAGACAAGGGGGCGCGGTGGTCACGCCTGTAGTATCAGCACTCTGGGGAGGCCGAGGTTGGCAGATGCTTCGAGGTCAGGATTGAAACCAGCCTGAGGCAAGAGCAAGACCCCAGTCTCATACTATTAAATAGAAGATTAATTTGCACAATAACATATTAGAGAAAAAATCTAGACGTGGCATGGTGGCGCAGCCCTGTAGCCAGTACTCGGGACCCTAGGCAGCAGGATGGCTTGAGCCCAGGAGTTGAGGTGGCTGTGAGCGTAGGCTGACGCCACGCCACTCACTCTTACCTGGGCAACAAAGGAGACTCTGTCTCAAAAAAAATAAAATAACATACATGTATACTCATGTGGTCAGCCAGCTCGCTATGTGTACAACTGCAACTTAAAGGTGCCGCCAGGAATGCTGTGCAAGCAGGCCTTGCCTCCTCTTCTGAGCAAGCAGCTCATATTCCGGAACTGGGGCGTGCAAGCACAGCCCCGGGAACAGGCCTTGCCCAACGCAAAAGGCCCTGGCTCTTCTGTCCACGCACCAGGCGCTAGCTTTTCTGTCACTAAATGGAGTCCCGTGTTTTCCAGGTTCCACAGCTCGGGTGTGGGCCTATGGAAGTGACAGGGGAGGCTTAGAGGAGTGTGCATAACACAGAGCTGGACCCGAAACCGAGGGACACAGAAGGAAGGCTTGCATCTGAGGCGGCTGGCCGTGTATCCCAGCGCATCGCCCACCGTTCTGTCTTTCAAGTCTCGCAGCCTCTGCTTACCTTCAGAATGATCTTGGACTGTTTTGGCCACCTGTAATTCACATAGACACCGAAGGCCACAGGAATGGTCAGGCACACGAGGGTGATCCCTACAGAGAAGAAAACTCCATTCAGCGTGGTCTCTCTCCCTCACCCCTAAACTGCAGTCCTTCTCACACGTTTCCTATTTCAACCTGGATACAGCCGCTTTGACTAAAGCTGCATTTTATTTCTGCATCCACCTCCAACAGTAGAAAATTTTTCTAAATCTTGGAGAGAATCTTTGAAGGGTGTATGATACTAATGCTTGCCTTGCCACCACCCCTGGGCCACCACTGCTCTTGCAGAATCCCTCTGGCAACCACATGGAACTTTAAAGACAACCAGATGTGTAAGGATTAGAAAACAAGAGGACCATCTTAAGTTCATGGGATTCTTTGGTTGTCATGTACGAGCGCCACCCCTCTACGGCCATAGCTATTATTTCCCTGTTTGAGGCCAATGGGTCATTTGCTTCCAAAGTTAAGAGTATCTATTACAGACATAGAAACAGCATTTGTTATACTACCAAAGCAATTTCTCATAGCTAGGTAACCCAAAATGGGTTTTAAAAAATGCCTTTTTAGGCCGGGTGCGGTGGCTGACACCTGTAATCCTACCACTCTTGGGAGGCCAAGGCCGGAGGATCACTCAAGGTCAGGAGTTCCAAACCAGCCTGAGCAAGAGCAAGACCTCGTCTCTACTATAAATAGAAGGAAATTAACTGGACAATTAAAAGTTTATATAGAAAAAATGAGCTGGGCATGGTGGCGCATGCCTGTAGTCCCAGCTACTCAGGAGGCTGAGGCAGGAGGATCGCTTGAGGCCAGGAGTTTGAGGTTGCTGTGAGCGAGGCTGACGCCACGGCACTCACTCTAGCCTGGGTAACAAAGTGAGACTCTGTCTCAGAAAACAAAAAAAAGAAAGAAGAAAGTATAAAATAAATTAATTAAGATTTCACTCAAATTTTACAAATTCAATGGTCTCCAGCTGTTACCAGGAGATGGCTCTAATTATGATTTTCAGATACGGGCCTTGGGTTGTAAACTCTCAAGGTGCTGACTTGAGACTCTAGATTGACACTTTATAACAGGCGTCCTCAAACTACGGCCCGCAGGCCACATGCGGGTGTTTTTGCCCATTTGTTTTTTTACTTCAAAATAAGATCTGTGCAGTGTGCGTAGGAATTTGTTCATAGTTTCTTTTAAACTATAGTCCAGCCCTCCAACGGTCTGAGGGGCAGTGAACTGGCCCCCTATTTAAAAAGTTTGAGGACCCCTGCTTTATAACAATCATAGTTTCTACCACTTCTCCAAAGACTCTGACCAAACTAGAAGAGGCAGATCATTTCACCACGTTTCTCTTCCAAGCCTAGTAAGTTCACAGAGATCTTTAGGAAAAGGGCAAAAGGTTTAATGAGAAATAACACTTAGGAGAAGAGATCATGAAAGACATATGGGTATGGTTGTGATATTCGGATGAGCTTTAATCATCGGGAAGAATCATTTACGTTCAATCTAAGAGAAAGTCAAGGCTCATAGGCAGTGTGAAAGGTGAAGGCATGAGGACTAAGGTCTAATTACAGCCACAAGATCCAGTTAGTTTTGGATCGAAAAGAGTCCAGTTGCTTTATAGTCTAGCTATGTAAGGGGTTTTTGTTTGTTTGTTTTTTTATACAAGTTCTCTGACTTTCTTTATTTTTAAAAATGAACTTTGGCAGGGATTAAGAGCTTGGCCTTTGCAGGCCGATTCCTGGGTTAGAATTCTAGCTCTGGGCCGGGCATGGTGGCTCACACCTGTAATCCTAGCTCTCTGGGAGGCCAAGGAGAGAGGCTCACTCAAGGTTAGGAATTCAAAACTAGCCTGAGCAAGAACGAGACCCCATCTCTACTAAAAATAGAAATTAATTGGCCATGTCATGACCACGTTTATCAAAGGGAAAAAAAAAGAATATAAAAAGAAAAATTAATAAATTTAAAAAAAAAAGAAAATTTAAAAAAAAATTAATTGGCCAAGTAAAAATATACAGAAAAAAATTAGCCAGGCATGGTGGCGCATGCCTGTAGTCTCAGCTACTCAGGAGGCTAAGGCAGAAGGATTGCTTGAGCCCAGGAGTTGGAGGTTGCTGTTCTCCACTGACTTCCTCTTTTTAAACTACTTTTAATCGATAATTTAACAAATCTACTATATCCTTGATCGGTATACCTACCATGTGTTTTGCCCACCCATCTTGTTTTTTTTTTTTTTTGGACAGAGTCTAACTCTGTTGCCCAGGCTAGAGTTGTGCCGTGGCCATCGCCTCGCTCACAGCAACCTCCAACTCCTGGGCTTAAGTTATCCTCCTGCCTCAGCATCCCAGGTAGTGGGCTACAGGCATGCGCCCCCATGCCCGGCCTAATTTCTCTATGTTTAGTAGAGTGGGGTCTCACTCTTGCTCAGGATGGTCTCGAACTCCTGAGGCTCAGGCATACTCCCGCCTTGGCCTCCCAGAGTGCTAGGTTACAGGTGTGAGCCACTGTGCCTAGCCTTGCCCACCCACTGTCTCTGCACTTTCTCTGTGTGTGCCATGGGCTCTTCTTCCCTTAGCACCTACAGAATGTTTAGGGCAAGTAGATGCTTCAAATAAATAGGAGTTAATTGACAGATGACAAGGACTGGCTGGAAATCTTTTCCTAGAGCCAACAAATACAGGGCATCTCGCTGTTGAAATAATCACCAGAGACGCAAGCTCCACAAGCACATCGGGAGCTTACTCATCGTAAATCTCTACGAATTGTGTCCCGGGTTGCTTTTGGTATAAGACTAAATTCTCTTAATTTCCCAAGTCTCCCTCCTAAGAACTCATCGTTCCTTTTACTTTCAGGCATCAGTATGCACAACGCTGCTTCCACACGTGGCTGCCGCTGGGAATCCGCCTGCCGCTCTCGCCTTTACCTCTACACCCGGTCCTGGCAAGTCTGCAGGGCCTAGAACCATCACCATTCGTAATCAGACACATCGGTTCTGTACTGGCTTGTGGCGAGGGAAGTCGCTAAGAGGTGTACATACCGCCAATTCGTTAGTTAGCGTAATCCTCCTTACGGCACGGGATTTTTTTTGGGTACTACCTCCACATTCTAACTTCACTATATACCCCCACGCTACAGTATACGATTCTATTACTAGTTCAATTTCCTACGATTCTTCAGGCTAGAGAGGTTCACCAAGTAAGTTGACCAACGCAATACTGCAGCTGGTTAGTGGCGGAGCTTAGAATTCTTTTTTTTCTTTTTGCGACAGACGTCCTCACTCTGTCTCGCCGGGCTAGGAGTGACGTGCTGTGGTGGTCAGCTCCCTCACAGCACCTCTCAAGTCTTCGGGCCAAGCGATTCTCCCTCGCGCTCAGGCTCCATCCCTCGAGTAGGCTCTGACGACCTACAGGCATCGCCGGCACCACCACTCGCCGGCGCTCATTTTTTTCTGTATTTTTTTTTTTTTTCTTGAGAACAGACGCTCCACTTTGTTTGCCCCAGGCTAAGTGAGTGCCGTGCGTCAGCCTCGCTCACACGTCTTCCCCCGCAACTCAAACTCCTGGGCTGCAAGCGATCTCTGCTCAGCTCCCCAGTAGCTGGGGACTCACAGGCTGCGCCCAGCCCCACTGTCCGGCTAATTTTTTGTATACTACTGATATATTCAGTTGGCAATTAACTCTTCTTTTCTATTTGACTAGTAGAGCACGGGGTCTACGCTCTTGCTCTGTTGCGTTCCGAACCTCCTGAACTCAAACGACTCCGCCCGCCTCAGCCTCCAGAGAGCTACGGATTACAGGCGTCGAGCGCCACGCGCGCGGCCTTCTTCTGTATATTTTTAGTTGGCCAATTAATTCTCTTTTTTTTAAATTTCTTTTTTTTAAATTCTATTAATCTTTTCTTTTTAATATTCTTTTTTCCTTTGATAAACGTGGTCATCGACTGGCCAACTTAACTTTCTATTTTCTAGTAGAGATCCCCTCTTGCGTTCTTGCTCGGCTAGTTTTGAATTCCGGAACTTGAGTGACGCTCTCTCTTGGCCTCTCACAGAGGCTACCGGCATTACAGCGTGTGAGCCCATCGCCACCGCCCAGAGCTAGAATCTCTAACAGGAACTCGGCCTGCAAAGGCCAGGGCTGCTTTTTTTTTCTTTTCTTTTTTGAGCGCAGAAGTCTTGCTTTGTGCCCAGCGCTAGAGTGACCGTGCGCATGGCATCAGGCCTCGCTCACAGCAACCTCACACTCTGGCGTTCGAGGCGATCCTTCTCTGCCTGCCAGCCTCCCGAGTTAGCTGGGACTCAGCAGGGCATCCCGCGCCAGCCCATCGCCCGCTCTACCTTTTTTTTATATACATCATCCCAGTCTGGCCAACTCTAGTTCCTTTCTATCTCTATAGTCACGCGACGGGGTCTCGCTTTTGCTCACGGCTCGGTTTGAACTGACTTGAGCAACCCCCTCGCC
>NW_017968524.1:85280-106477 GCF_000165445.2 Microcebus murinus
TTAAGTTAGAGACAAATGATCTGCCCCCCTTGCTCCCAGAGTGCTAGGATTACTAAGGTGTGAGCCGCCGCACCCCCGGCTTATTGCATAACTTTTTCCAGCAATGGAAAGAAAAAATATTTTCTTGTCTGAAGGTTATGCCATTTCCATTAGTCTTTATTCCTCTAATTTTACCATGCTTTGTTTCACTGGTTCCTCACCCAGAGAGGTACAAAAGAACAGCCTGAGCTGGCAGCTGGGAGTGGGAGTGAGAGATGGAAAGAATAGATTTGGGGTGAAGGCGCAAAAACTGGGGGAAGGTTGAATGGTAATAAATCTACTTGTTGTGTTTCATTCTCTGTATCTTTTGTGGTATTTAGCCTCATTTGGGAGCTTTCTTTTCTTAGCTTTCATGAAATAGAACCTCCCAGCTTACTCTCCACTGACTTCTCTTTTTTAAACCTACTTTTAATCGATAATTTAAAAATTATATATCCTAGGCCGGGCACTCGGGCGCTCGCGCCTGTAATCCTAAGCCTCGTGGAGGCCAAGGCGGCGGATGCTCCAAGGTCAGGAGTGTCAAAAACCAGCTGAGCAAGAGTGGAACCCCGTCTCTACTATAAATTACAAAGAAATTAATTGGCCAACGATAATAATAAAAAATAGCGGCATGGTGGCGGCATCCTGTAGCCCAGCTTACGGAGCTGAGGCAGGAGGACGGCTTGAGCCGGGAGTTTGAGGTTGCTGTGACGCCTAGCTGACGCACCGCACTCCACTCTAGCCTCGGACAACAAAGTGAGATCTGTCCAAAAAAAAAAAAAAAAAAAAAAATTATATATTCCTTATGGATATACATGAGTTGCACACCAGCCTTGTTTTTCTTTTTTTCTTTTTTTTGAGACAGAGTCTAACTCTGTTGCCCAGGCTGGAGTGAGTGCCGTGGCATCAGCCTCACTCACAGCAACCTCCAACTCCTGGGCTCAAGTGATCCTCCTGCCTCAGCATCCCAGGTAGCTGGGACTACAGGCATGCGCCACCACGCCCGGCTAATTTCTTCTATGTTTAGTAGAGATGGGGTCTCACTCTTGCTCAGGATGGTCTCGAACTCCTGAGCTCAGGCAATCCTCCCGCCTTGGCCTCCCAGAGTGCTAGGATTACAGGTGTGAGCCACTGTGCCTAGCCTTGCCCACCCACGTCTCTGCACTTTCTCTGTGTGTGCCATGGGCTCTTCTTCCCCTTAGCACCTAGCAGAATGTTTAGGGCAAGTAGATGCTTAAATAAATAGGAGTTAATTGACAGATGACAAGGACTGCTGGAAATCTTTTCCTAGAGCAAAAATACAGGCATCTCCTGTTGAATAATAATACAAGAGACGCAAGCTCCAAGGAGCTTACTCCATGTAATCTCTAAGAAATTGTGTCCCCGGAGTTGCTTTTGGTAAAGACTAAATTCTTAATTTCCAAGTCTCCCTCCTAAGAATCATCTTTTTTTTTTTTTCTTTTTTTTATATTGAACTTCTGCTTGAAAAAGAAACATTTACTTTCAGCATCAGTATGACAACCTGTTCCACAGTGGCTGCCCTGGGAATGATGCCGCTCTGCCTTTACCTCTACACCCGGTCCTGGAATCTGCAGCAGAACCTCACCATTCCATATCCGAACATGGTCTGTACTGGCTTGTGCGAGGGAGTGCTAAGAGTGTAATAGCTATTGTTAGTACGTATCTCCTTACGCAGGGATTTTTTTGGGTACTACCTAATTTAATTCACTAAATAAACCTACAGTATAGATTCTATTACTAGTTCAATTTCCTAGATTTTCAGGCTTAGAGAGGTTAAAGTAAGTTGACCAAGATAATGCAGCTGGTTAGTGCGGAGCTAGAATTCTTTTTTTTTTTTTTTTTTGAGACAGAGTCTCACTCTGGTTGCCTGGGCTAGAGTGAGGCCGTGGTGTCAGCCTCACTTCACAGGTAAGCTGGGAGGTTCTATTTCATGAAAGCTAAGAAAAGAAAGCTCCCAAATGAAGGCTAAATACCAACAAAAGATCAGGGAGAATGAGAACACAACAAGTAGATTTATTACCATTCAACCTTCCCCCAGTTTTTGGCGTCTTTCACCCCAAATCTATTCTTTCCATCTCTCACTCCCACTCCCAGCTCCCAAGCTCAGGCTGTCTTTTGTACCTCTCTAGGTGAGGAACCAGTGAAACAAAGCATGAGTAAAATTAGAGGACATAAGACTAATGGAAATGGCATAACCTTCAGACCAAGAAAATATTTTTTCTTTCAATTGCTGGAAAAAGTTATGCAATAAGGGCCGGGTGCGGCGGCTCACACCTGTAATCCTAGCACTCTGGGAGGCCAAGGGGGGCAGATCATTTGTCTCTACTAAAAAAAAAAAATAGAAAGAAATTATCTGGACAACTAAAAATATACAGAAAAAATTAGCCGGGCATGGTAGCGCATGCCTGTAGTCCCAGCTACTCGGGAGGCTGAGGCAGGAGGATCGCTTGAGCCCAGGAGCTTGAGGTTGCTGTGAGCGAGGCTGACACCACGGCACTCTAGCCTGAGCAACAGAGTGAAACTCTCTGTCTCAAAAAAAAAAAAAAGTTACACAATCTGTTTAAGCACGTACAAGCTTTTTGTAGACACTATGCTCAATCTGTGTTCACGTCATTCATGACAGACAGAGGGAGAGGCAGGCTACCCTCCTGCTCCACCCAGGAGAGGAACGAGACCTCTCGTGTGTCTAAAGTCAAGTGCAGAGATGGCAAGTGTCCTCCAGTACTTTACTGGGCCTTCAGTCATCTGTCATTCTTTCTCAGAGTATATGTTACCAACATTTCCATCTAATCACCATGCCTATAAAACAGCATGTCTGGGCTGGGCGCGGTGGCTCACACCTGTAATCCTAGCGCTCTGGGAGGCTGAGGGGGGCCGGATTGCTCAAGGTCAGGACTTTGAAACTAGCCTGAGTAAGAGCAAGACCTTGTCTCTACCAAAAATAGAAAGAAAATTAATTCACCAACTAAAAATACATACACAAAAAATTAGCCGGGCATGGAGGTGCATGCCTGTAGTCCCAGCTACTCCGGCGGCTGAGGTGGGAGGATCACCAGAGCCCAGAAGTTTGAGGTTGTAGTGAGCTATGATTGCGTCCCTGCACTCTAGCCCAGGCAATAGAATGAGACCTTGTCAAAAAAAAGAAAAAAGAAAGAAAAAACAAAATACATCCAGAATTAAAAAATTTATGAGTATTTTTATATACCCCTTCTCTTTTATTTTTTCTCTTAAGCGGTCCTTATAGTTCATGCTTGCTTGTTCAATGAATACTAGTTTTTCTTTCACTATTTCTTCTTTTTAAAGAAACCATACAATATACTTTACAACTTGGTTGCTTTTCTTCCACTTAATCATCACACACATACTCTCGGATCAGTACATATAAACTCATTCTTTTAAAGAGCTGCAGAGTATGCCATAATCTAAATATGCCATAATTTCTTCAATCACTTCATTAATGACAGATAAGTTGCTTTTTAGTTCTTTGCCATTACAAATAATGTCATAACAAACGGTCGTGTACATTTTGCACTTGAGATGACTCTTTTATTTCTGTAGATTCGCCAAAGTGGAATCGCTATGTAAAAATCTGTACTTTTCATTTTAATGGATACTGCCAGATTACTTTCCAGAAAGACTGCTGCATTTCACAATCTTGCCTACTGCGGATGTGATCAATCCCTTTAAAGTCTCATGAAAGCATTCAAAAAAGTATCTTGCTCTTATTTTGTTACACTCTTAACTTTCTATGAGGTTGCTCTTTCTTTCATGTTTAGTGGCCTCTTTTTATTCCTCCTCTCTAAACAGTCTTGCTTGTCTGATTTATTCTTCTCAACTTGTAGGAGTTCTTTCAAAATTATACATATCCTCATGTATAATGCAAATATTTTGGCCAAGCTTACTGTATCTCTTTGACTTTGCTTATAACTTTGGCCCTAATTAACATTCATATAATCAAACCTGTTTTTTTTAAATGGCATCTGAGTTTCTTGTCTTGTTAAAGATCTCTCCCCATCCTGAGGCAAGTGTGTCAATATCATTTACTAAATAAACCATTTTCTATTTTCTATTTTTTTTTTTTTTGAGACAGAGTCTTGCTTTGTTGCCCAGGCTAGAGTGAGTGCCGTGGCATCAGCCTCACTCACAGCAACCTCAAACTCCTGGGCTCAGGCAATCCTCCTGCCTCAGCCTCCCGAGTAGCTGGGACTACAGGCATGCGCCACCATGCCCAGCTAATTTTTTCTATATATATTAGTTGGCCAATTAATTTCTTTCTATTTTTAGTAGAGATGGGGTCTCGCTCTTGCTCAGGCTGGTTTCGAACTCCTGACCTCGAGCAATCCGCCCGCCTCGGCCTCCCAGAGAGCTAGGATTACAGGCGTGAGCCACAGCGCCCGGCCTTTCTTAGCAGTTCTTGCATGCATTTTATTCACATGGAATCTAAAATTATTTTATCCTGTTAAGAATGTTTACTTTAAGCAAAGACTTCTTCCTGTCTAGAGGGTGGTTTAAAGGAAGAATAGCAATCTGCCACAGCTCTCAAACCTCTGTATACTTGAAGAGCGTATCTAGGAAGCTTTTCCAAATTCCTAGCCTATGATAGCACTACATTCCTTGGCTCTCTACGTTACCAAATCCTGAAAGGAATTCTGTGTTACATCACTTTAATCTTGAACTTCTGGAGAACTAGCACAGCATTTCCCCACCGTAAGGCTTTGGCTCAAACAGCAGAAAGGTAAGATTTATGATTATGGGAAGCAAGGTGTGAGATTTAATTCTACATCCTTGACTACCTAGGTTATTGCTTCCATCCTTTACACAGGTTTTAAGCCCACGATGCTCATGATAATGGTCAAGGATGGCAATGGATGATCCCAGTACTCTGCCAACTGCTACAAATACCAACAAAGCTGGAAAAACACATGGCGGATGTGTGTGAGTGCGGTGGAAACTCACGCCTTTTATCTTCTGCTGTGAAATTCCGGTGTAGAGGACATGGCTAACTGGATCTCGTGACTGCTCACATACAGGAAGATCGTTGGCAAAGTCTAACTTCAACATAACAAGATTCCACTTGCACTAGGAAGAATGGCATCATCATCTTCAAACTATCACAGAAAATAAGGAGACAGAGCAAGTCCGGACAAACAGGTAAGTCCTGAACCCTCCCTTTAAAAAGGGAAATTGCATATATGTGCATTACATTAAAATGCACTGTCAATGATATTTTGCAATTGGGGTTGAAATTATTCAAATCTTGTCTTACTTTCAAATGCATAAAATCAGGAACTCTGACTCTCAAAACTATGAAAGTACACACTTGCTTCCCCACTGAAAGAAATGAAAATTTATCTGGCTAAACAGATGGACATGGGGTGTCTATAAGATCATGTCAATAGACTTGACCCTAGAAAAGAGTTCAAGGCCCGATTTCCATCCCAAAATATAAATGTTACCCTTGTCTGCTGCCTCCCAATAATGATGAGTATTTACTGAGTACTATGTGCTAGATGCTGTGCCTCGTGATTTACATATTCCTTCTCTTTTCCTCTATGCATTAACTCTATTGTGTAGGTATTATTTCCATGTTATAGACAATGAAACTAGGGTACAGAGCCACAGAAGCTTACACAAAGTCACATGGATTCATGTGACTCATTCCTGTCTCCAAATCCTTAAACACAGAGGACCACAAGAATGTCAGACAGATTTGAAGAAACTTAAGTCCTATTTCCAAGGTCTCTGCTGAAGGACCAAGACCTTCTATAAAGTTCAGAGGTCAAAGTTGGCCTCTGAACTTCATAGACTCTACCACCATCAGTGGTCCGAGTCCTTCCTCTGCAGCTGAGGATGCAAATACATCCTTAGGGAAGAATGGACCTCATCTGTATCAAAAGTTGTCAGACTAAAGACAGTGGAAGCTGTCCTGAGTTGCACTAATAAACGGAGTGCATTGCAGGAGTGTTTTTGCAATATGCACAGGTAATCAGAAACTTCCACTCAGTCATTCACTCGCATTTATTGAGTGCCTACCACTGCCAGGCTGGCGCTGAGCATACAGGAATGGACAAGCCCTCAAGCAGCTTGTGGACCTAGTTGGTGAGGCAGGTAAGTAGCCCGGCTATTGCAGTGCCTTCCAGTAGATAAGAAAGAGCTACATATTTGGCATTATGGGGACAGAGAGGAGAGGCATCTCCATGGAATGGTTTCAGAAGACAAAACTGTATCTATAAGTGTATCTGTAAGCTTTCGAAAATTTAATATATAGTCCCCACTTTAAAATTTCATTTTCCACAGTGTATGTTTTGCTTGGTTTATTTTCGTTTTAATTGAATGAAGACGGATCAGTCACATACTTTTTGTTTTTTGTTTTTTGAGACAGAGTCTCACTTTGTTGCCCAGGCTAGAGCAAGTGCCATGGTGTCAGCCTCGCTCACAGCAACCTCAAACTCCTGGGCTCAAGCAATCCTCCTGCCTCAGCTCCCAGTAGCTGGGACTACAGGCATGCGCCACCATGCCGGGGTAATTTTTTCTGTATATATTTTTAGTTGGCCAATTCATTTCTTTCTATTTATAATAGAGACAGGGTCTCGCTCTTGCTCAGGTTGGTTTCGGACTCCTGAGCTCAAACCATCCGCCTGCCTCGGTCTCCCAGAGAGCTAGGATTACAGGCGTGAGCCACAGCGCCCAGCCAGTCACATACTTTTTGGAGTACATGTTTTGTTTTTTTTTTTGAGACAGAGTCTCACTCTGTTGCCCAGGCTAGAGTGAGTGCCGTGGCATCAGCCTAGCTCACAGCAACCTCAATCTCCTGGGCTCAAGCGATCCTCCTGCCTCAGCCTCCCAAGTAGCTGGGACTACAGGCATGCGCCACCATGCCCGGCTAATTTTTGTATATATATTTTTGGTTGGTTAATTAATTTCTTTATAATTTTAGTAGAGACGGAGTCTCTCTCTTTCTCAGGCTGGTTTTGAACTCCTGACCTCGAGCAATCCGCCCACCTCGGCCTCCCAGAGTGCTAGGATTATAGGCGTGAGCCACCACGCCGGGCCTGGGGTACATGTTTTGATGGGGGAATAAAAGAGCATTTGGGGAAAGAATAGAGTGGCCAGCATTGGAGAAAAGAAAGAGCTAAAAACAATGGTCTGTCCAGGTTCTCTGCTTACTTATGAACACACTGTTTTGCCTCCTGCCCAGGGGCAGAACTGCGCATAAACTTAAATCTTTATTTCGTGCATGTGAGTTATTTAGTTGAGATTTACTGTATGATGCATGAATGAGTCAGAGGTGAGGATGGAGATAGGGATTGACATCAGTGAGGGTTAGCTGCAGGTATGGGTGTCTAGTCTCCTGCATGTGCTGAGTGTTTAGCGTATGGAACGTATTTCACCTATAAATTTCTTTTTTTTTTTTTTGAGACAGAGTCTCACTTTGTTGCCCAGGCTAGAGTGAGTGCCATGCATCAGCCTAGCTCACAGCAATCTCCAAACTCCTGGGCTCAAGTGATCCTCCTGCCTCAGCCTCCCACGTAGCTGGGACTACAGGCATGTGCCACCATCGCCGGCTAAGTTTTTTGTATATATATATTTTTAGTTGTCAATTAATTTCTTTCTATTTTTAGTAGAGACAGGGTCTTGCTCAGGCTGGTCTCAAACTCCTGACCTCAAGCAGTCTGCCCGCCTTGGCCTCCCAGAGTGCTAGGATTACAGGCATGAGCCACCACGCCTCAACTATAAATTTTAATGGGCTCATGCCATGCAGACTAGGAATTCACTTTCATATGGCAATGTCTTTTAGTTATCCACTTATGAGAGATTTGGAAAAAAAAAATCACTTGATGAATTTTGTATCTTACCACCAATGCCAAAGCATTTGAATGAATTGCTAATTCAAATTCTTCAATAATGTTGATTATTTACATAATTGCGAAATGATAAATATTCTTTGCATGAAGTTCACATACCAGTGATAAATTCCAGATCCTGAAAGTTTCTGGAAAGAAAAAAGAAATTAATATTTATTTTTATTTTTTTTTTTTTGAGACAGAGTCTCACTTTGTTGCTCAGGCTAGAGTGAGTGCCGTGGCGTCAGCCTGGCTCACAGCAAACCTCAATCTCTGGGCTCAGCGATCCCTCCTGCCTCAGCCTCCCGAGTAGCTGGGACTACAGGCATGCGCCCACCATGCCCGGCTAATTTTTTTGTATATATATTTTTAGTTGGTCAATTAATTTATTTCTATTTTTGGTAGAGACGGGTCTCACCAGGCGTGGTTTGAACTCCTGACCTCGAGAACTCGCCCGCCTCGCCTCCCAAAGTGCTAGGATTATAGCGTGAGCCACCACGCACCACGCCCGGCCAGAAATTAATATTTATTAAGTACCCTGATAGGCAATGGAATAGATGTTTTCATGCATATTTTCTTTTTTGCTCTCATAATGACCTTGTAAGCGACCTTTTATTACTCTGAATTTTATAGCTGAGAACATCTGTGATTCAGATTGTTTACATTCTACAAACCAGTATGGCAGAGCTCACATTTGAATCCACATTTGTTTTACATCAGTCTGTAATTTAGGCATTTTCCCCCATGACATTTAGCAACACAACTAGATCTTCTGTTTTAAGTAGAAGCATAAATCTTTATTTTTTAAAATTTTTATTTATTTATTTTTGAGACAGAGTCACACTTTGTTGCCCAGGCTAGGGTGAGTGCCGTGCCATCAGCCTAGCTCACAGCAACCTCAATCTCCTAGGCTCAAGCAATCCTCCTGCCTCAGCCTCCCGAGTAGCTGGGACTATAGGCATGCGCCACCACGCCCGGCTAATTTTTTGTACATATATTTTTAGTTGGTCAATTAGTTTCTTTCGATGTTTTTAGTAGAGACGGGGTGTCGCTCAGGCTGCTTTTGAACTCCAGACCTCGAGTGATCCACCTGCCTCGGCCTCCCAGAGTGCTAGGATTATAGGCGTGAGCTACTGAGCCCAGCCAGAAGCATAAATCTTTAAACAGTGTTCTCAAACACTTCTGTTCTGGGAAAGAGAATATTTATTACCTTCATCTGTATTAGTCAATATTGTAATAGTAAGTCTATGAGAGATAAAGCTAATTTTACTTCCCTTTGCCAACGCACTCTCTATTAATTATTGATTTAAAACTTTGAGTCAGAAGCACTTATTTAACTTATGACATACACATCATTTCCTCATTGGGAAAATAGGGTTAAATTTGGCCTTTTCTCACAAGATTTTTATAGGAAGAGAAGACAAATACATATATATAATATAATATATAGAAAGTATGCCAAGGCGAAAAATAAATAAGTAGAAGAACAAATAAATATAATATCTCTTTTCCCTTTTCTTTCTAAATTTTAATTTTGAGTTCACAAAACAAAATAAAACAAAAACCAGGCAATAGGTCTGGGCGCCGGTAGGGACTAAACACGCCTGTAATGACACTAGAGACACTAGACTGGGAGAGGCAAGGTACGGACGGATTACTCAGAGGACAGGAGTTGCAACCAGCTGATAGTGTTAGAGACCCTGCGTCTCTACCAAAATGAAGAATTTAATTGACCAACTAAAAATAAACTAAAAATAAACATAGCTGAGAGGTGAGATCATGCGACGAGAGAAAGTCACAGCTAACTCGAGGCCTGAGGCAGGAGAAAAAGACAGTAAAGCCACCAGAGTTTAGAGTTTGCAGAGAGGGAGAGAAACTAGGCTGTGCCAGTGAGAGGACAGACACTCTAGCCTGGGCAACAAATGAGACTCTGTCTCAAAAAAATAATAATAATAAAATAAACCACAAGCAAACATACACTGTGGAAAATGAAAATTTTAAAGTGGGAGTATAATATAATAAATTTTCGAAAGCTTTACAGATACACTTATAGATACAGTTTTGTCTTCTGAAACCATTCCATGGAGATGCCCTTCCTCTCTGTCCCCATAATGCCAAAAATAGCAGCTCTTTCTTATCTACTTGGAAGGGCACATGCAATAGCCAGGCTAGCTTACCTGCCTCACCAACCCCTAAGGTCCACAAGCTGCTTGAGGCGCATGATCCTGTATGCTCAGCGCCAGCCTGGCAGTGGTAGGCCATCCAATAAATGCGAGTGAATGACTGGTGGAAGTTTCTGATTACCTGTGCATATTGCAAAAACACTCCTGCAATGCCTCCGTTTATTAGTGCAACTCAGCAAGCTTCCACTGTCTTTAGTCTGACAACTTTTGATACAGATGAGGTCCATTCTTCCCTAAGGATGTATTTGCATCCTCAGCTGCAGAGGAAGGACTCGGACACTGATGGTGGTAGAGTCTATGAAGTTCAGAGGCCAACCTTTGACCTCTGAACTTTATAGAAGGTCTTGTCCTTCAGCAGAGACCTTGGAAATAGGACTAAGTTTCTTCAAATCTGTCTGACATTCTTGTGGTCCTCTGTGTTTAAGGATTTGGAGACAGGAATGAGTCACATGAATCCCATGTGACTTTGTGTAAGCTTCTGTGGCTCTGTACCCTAGTTTCATTGTCTATAACATGGAAATAATACCTACACAATAGAGTTAATGCATAGAGGAAAAGAGAAGGAATATGTAAATCACGAGGCACAAGCATCTAGCACATAGTGGCTAAGTAAATACTCATTATTATTGGAGGCAGGAGACAAGGGTAACATTAATATTTCTGGGATGGAAATCGGGCCTTGAACTCTTTTCCTAGGGTCAAGTCTATTGACATGATCTTATAGACACCCCAGTGCCATCTGTTTAGCCAGATAAATTTTCATTTCTTTCAGTGGGGAAAGCAAGTGTGTACTTTCATAGTTTTGAGAGTCAGAGTTCCTGATTTTATGCATTTGAAAGTTAAGACAAGATTTGAATAATTTCAACCCCCAATTGCAAAATATCCATTGACAGTGCATTTTAATGTAATGCACATATATGCAATTTCCCTTTTTAAAGGGAGGGTTCAGGATTACCTGTTTGTCCGGACTTGCTCTGTCTCCTTATTTTCTCGTGAGTAGTTTGAAGATGATGATGCATTCCCTTCCTAGTGCAAGGGAATCTTGTTATGTCTGAAAGTTAGACTTTGCCACGATCTTCCTGTATGTGAGCAGTCCACGCAATCCAGTTAGCCATGTCCTATACACCCGTGAATTTCACAGCCAGAAGGATAAAACGGCGTCGAGTTTCCACCCGTACCACCACACATTCGCGCCATGTGTTTTTCCAGCTTGTTGGTATTTGTACATTGGCAGAGTACATGGGCATCATCGCATTGCCATCCTTGACCATTATGCATAGAGCATCCCTGAGCTTAAAACCTGTGTACAAGGATCGAAGCAATAACCTAGGTAGCTCAAGGATGTAGCAATTAAATCTCACTACACCTTGCTTCCCATAATCATGAAATCCTTTACCTTTGCTGCCCTGTTTGAGCAAAGCCCTTACGGTGGCGAAATGCTGTGCTAGTTCTCCAGAAGTTTCAAGATTAAAGTGATGTAACACAGAATTCCTTTCAGGATTTGGTAACGTAGAGAGCCAAGGAATGTAGTCGCTATCATAGGTCTAGGAAATTTGGAAAAGCTCTCCTAGAATACCTCCCTTCAAGGATACCAGAGGTGAGAGCTGCTGGCAAGATTGCTATTCTCCTTTAACCACCCTCTAGCCAGGAAGAAGTCTTTGCTTAAAGTAAACATTCTTAACAGGATACAAATAATCTTTATGATTCCATGTAATAACAATAGCATGCAAGAATTGCTAAGAAGGCCGGGCCACGGTGGCTCCAGCGGCTGGTAATCCTAGCACTTGGGAGGCGCCGCAGGTGGGCGAGTTGCTCAAGTCAGGAGTGTCGAAACCGCCTGAGCTGAGACGCCCGTCTCTACCGATTATTTTTTTTGAGACACAGTCTCACTTTGTTGCTCAGGCTAGAGTGAGTGCCGTGGCGTCAGCCTGGCTCACAGCAACCTCAATCTCTGGGGCTCAGCGATCCTACTGCCTCAGCCTCCGAGTAGCTGGACTACAGGCATGCGCCACCATGCCGGCTAATTTTTTGTATATATATTTTTAGTTGGTCAATTAATTTATTTCTATTTTTGGTAGAGACGGGGTCTCACTCAGGCTGGTTTCGAACTCCTGACCTTGAGCAATCCGCCCGCCTCGGCCTCCCAAAGTGCTAGGATTATAGGCGTGAGCCACCACGCACCACGCCCGGCCAGAAATTAATATTTATTAAGTACCCTGATAGGCAATGGAATAGATGTTTTCATGCATATTTTCTTTTTTGCTCTCATAATGACCTTGTAAGCGACCTTTTATTACTCTGAATTTTATAGCTGAGAACACTGTGATTCAGATTGTTTACATTCTACAAACCAGTATGGCAGAGCTCACATTTGAATCCACATTTGTTTTACATCAGTCTGTAATTTAGGCATTTTCCCCCATGACATTTAGCAACACAACTAGATCTTCTGTTTTAAGTAGAAGCATAAATCTTTATTTTTTAAAATTTTTATTTATTTATTTTTGAGACAGAGTCACACTTTGTTGCCCAGGCTAGGGTGAGTGCCATGCCATCAGCCTAGCTCACAGCAACCTCAATCTCCTAGGCTCAAGCAATCCTCCTGCCTCAGCCTCCCGAGTAGCTGGGACTATAGGCATGCGCCACCACCCGGCTAATTTTTTGTACATATATTTTTAGTTGGTCAATTAGTTTCTTTCGATGTTTTTAGTAGAGACGGGGTGTCGCTCAGGCTGCTTTTGAACTCCAGACCTCGAGTGATCCACCTGCCTCGGCTCCCAGAGTGCTAGGATTATAGGCGTGAGCTACTGAGCCCGGCCAGAAGCATAAATCTTTAAACAGTGTTCTCAAACACTTCTGTTCTGGGAAAGAGAATATTTATTACCTTCATCTGTATTAGTCAATATTGTAATAGTAAGTCTATGAGAGATAAAGCTAATTTTACTTCCCTTTGCCAACCACTCTCTATAATTAGATTTTAACTTTGGTCAAATTATTTAACCTATCTAAGCCTCATTTCCTCATTGGTAAAATAGGGTTAAATTTGCCTATTTCTCACAAGACTTTATTATAAGGAGGAAAAAATACATATATATGTATACATATAGTATGCCAAGCATATAGTAGATATGCAATAAATATTATCTACTTTTCCCCTTTTCTTTCTAAATTTTAATTTTGAGTCTCACAAACAAAATAAAACAAAAACCAGGCAAAGGTCTGGGCGTGGTGGCTCACGCCTGTAATCCTAGCACTCTGGGAGGTCAAGGTGGGCGGATTACTCGAGGTCAGGAGTTCAAAACCAGCCTTTGGTAGAGACCCTGTCTCTACCAAAAATAGAAAGAAATTAATTGACCAACTAAAAATAAATATACAAAAAAAATTAGCCAGGCATGGTGGTGCATGCCTGTAGTCCCAGCTACTCAGGAGGCTGAGGCAGGAGGATCGCTTAAGCCCACGAGTTTGAGGTTGCTGTGAGCTAGGCTGATGCCATGGCACTCACTCTAGCCTGGGCAACAAAGTGAGACTCTGTCTCAAAAAATAAAAAATAATAATAAAAAAATTAAACGAATGATAAAGCTTAATGTCTCCCAGGGGCACTTATCTACGCCATAATTGGGAATAAGGTCACTGGCTTGCTGAAAGGAATGTGAATCCAGTGATGAAGGTTAAGCATCGCAAAGCAACAAGAGAGAACAATTCTAGTCGTGGGAGTCATCGTGTTGCTCCCCAAGTCAAGCCTACCTGGCACTTAAAGCAAGATATGTCTATCAGACACCCCTCATGCTCCTTTATCCAGCCCCCAAAATACTTATTTCATAAAGTGGGTACTTGGGCAACACTTCCTGATTAGAGCTACAGGGGCTTCGTCCTGTCAGGCTGCCACCACGATGACTGCTACCAAGCCACGACCACTTGCGTCCTGGGAGACTGCTGTCAATGACCCAGTGTGGGCGACAATGGGCTCATGCTTGGGAAGGGCCACTGGGGAGGTGGAGACCTGCCTCCACTACCACACAGGGACCAAATCCCACTGCCCGGAACAGCACTTCCCAGCAAAGCCAAGGCTGAGCACGGCACACTAAATTTTGAGCTCAGAACAGAAAGTCCTTCCATGGCTGAACAAGTCTCTGTACTGCTTGGAATGTTTCCCACCAGAATCTCCACCAAAAGATTAGAACCAAGATTTGAAACCAAGAGTGCCAGTTATTCTCCCACCACCACCACCCGCCCCCAGGCGGGGATCTGGGGGTGGGGGGAAAACAATGAGCTTCCCTGGGCTTAACTTACCTGAGATCCATATCTCCATCCACCCAGAAGGTGAATATGTTAGAGATGGTCCCTCCAGGGCAGCAGCCCATGATGAGAACAGCCACGGCCTGCACTGGCTGCAGGGAGAAGCTGACGGCCAAGAGGTAGGCTATGGAAGGCATGAGGCCAAACTGGCAGAGCAGCCCCACGGCAATGCCCCAGGGCCTCCTGACGTGCGTCCACAGCTTCAGGACCTCCACGGAGCATCCTAGGGAGAACATGAGCAGCGCCATCATCACAGCCGACACCACCGTGAAAACAAGTTCGAGGCTCCCATAAGCCTGCAGTTCCCCAGGCAGCTCCTCCTCCGAACTGTTGGCCGGGCAGGCTGAGCTGCTGGAACAGTTTGACCTCATCTCCTCATCTCCTTCAGGCAGCGCTGCGAATGAACATCGGCGGGGATGGCTGGGCAGGTCTATCCGGACACGTCTGGTAACAATGCAACGCAGTCACACGTGAAGAGTGATTCCGATAGCTATTGGCTGGCCGGGTGATTCATCCCAGATCTCATCGATTCATTCAGGAGCGGCACTACACAAGGGATCGCCACGCGCGTGAGACATACTGGGCTGTAAGTAAGGCTTTCTACGTCTGTTCTTACTCAGCACTGGGTATTTACATGAAATGAGACAAGCAAACTCATTGTCAAGTGGAGTGACCCGGCTATGCCGTCAGCATCACATTGTGTTCCAGGAAAGTGGGTCGGATGCCAAGACATAATTTCTCCAAATTCAGTGGGGATTTCAGAGAGCCAGGATGCAATGTTATGTAGAGACAAAGGCTAACTCCGGGAAAAAACACAGGCAGCTGAGCCAAAGCCACGCCTCGTAGCATTAGCAAAATCATTTGTTGGGAATATGAAAGCAAAAGATGGCCAGTTATACCAGGAAATTATCAGGAGGGACGAAGAATAATTTCAGGAGAGCTTTGGAATGAGTCTCAGCTTTTCTTCTTTCTATTCCTATTGGAATTTGTGTCTACAGGCAATTATTAAACACCTGCAAGAATAATATGATATGAAGCACCTAATTATGTCTCATGAAATGTGGAAAACTCATTTCTTCACCCAAATAAATGCAAGGAAGCTGCCACTTTGCTTTGGAGGTTAGAGCCTGCTTTGAGACCCCCACGGCCCTGGGCCTCCAAGGGAATTCTAGGAATTCTGCAGGGGACTGTAGTCAGGTGCAAGATCTGGAACAGACAGGTCTGACTGAGGTGCCCCAGAGGTGCCTCCCTGCGGCCTAACCAGGCACTGTAGGCGAAACCAGACAAGGACAGTGTGGTTCCTTGGAACTAAACCTCCAAAAAAGCAGGTGCCACGCCCTTTCCCAAAGACAGTAGAAAGTTTATTTGTGGGGCCCAGGCCGGTAACGAGACACACTTCATAAATGCCTCTACCTGTCTCCAGAGAGATACTAGCTCGGTATTGTTTATTCTTGGATTAGCAAATCCTTTTCCATGACAGAATGCTCTCGGGGCACTTTGGGTGTATAAAAATACAAGTCGGACACAAATGTAAAGTAAATTCTAACTCTCTGAAGAGAGGCTAAGCTGCCTCAGGCAAACACACCCTGAAAGCAGCCAGGATGGGAGGGCCTCCCTGGAGGCCACAGGCAAGTCAGCTTGAGAGTATCTGCACAGAGCCACGCGGAGAATGGGCACTGAGGGGCGGGGAAGGTCTCTGGAAAGCCAGGTGTTGCGTTCTTGGAGAACTGGCAGAAGGAAAAAGAAAAAAAAAAAAAAGTTAGGTGTCACCGGCTTGAATCATGCAGAGGTGTGGTCAGGCTGAGAGGAAGGGAGGAAGGAAAGAACTAACATTTTCCGAGCACTTCCAGGTGACAGGGATGAGCTACGTGCTTTCTACATACGTGGCTATGCCTGGTGAAATAGAACTTCATTCTATTTGCAGAGACAGCGTCTCACTCTGTCACCCAAACTGCAGTGAAGTGGCACAGTCACAGCTCACGGTAACCTTGAACTCCTGGGCTCAAGCCATCCTCCCACCTTTGCCTCCTGGGTTGCTGAGATAACATGCACGCACCACCATGCCCAGCTAATTTTTTTCTTTTTCTTTTTCATAGAGACGGGGGTCTCACTACATTGCCCAGGGTGGTCTCGAACTCCTGGCTCAAGCAATCCTCCCTCCTCGGCCTCCCAAAGTACTGGGATTAAAGGTATGAGCCACCAAACCCTGCCTTTTTTTTTTTTAGTTTATTTAGCAAGAGAAGGTATCAGATACTTCTGTCTGGGTAGTATCAAAGGGCCCATATTGGACCTTCTCTGTTCCCAGGAAGAGTCACTCGACTGGCTCTTTTTAGTGGTACAAATTTAAGTTTAGTAACCACCCCATCCCTGCTTAGGATGCTGTGGTAGAAACTTTTGTGATTTGCTGAGTGCTTGCTGGTCACAGCTAAGGAGAGGGGGTGATATTTGCGTGGTGGCCTTAGGGAGCCTCCTGGGGGAGGATAGAAAGGTGACCTTGGCCATTTCCCCTTTTGAAATGTAGCATTATCAGAATTTCCCAGATTAATTAGGATGCTTCTACAACAGGAAGGAATGGGCTGAAAGCAACAAAAGAAAATAATAATAATAATAATAATAATAATTAGGTTGCATCCAGTGGAGGTGCTGGCAGGAAAAGACACCCACCCCCACAAGAGAAAGGGGTATCTGGACGGGCACGTGTTCCTCTGTATCCAGTCACCCCACCCCGGCACAGCTGTCACAGGACGACACAGGACACGATGAGTGAGCATGTGGATGTGACCTGAAGGTTAGTCACCTTGGGAGCCAGAGCTCGGGCACCACCTTGTGCGCAAGGACTGGGCCAGAGGGCACGGTGGTGGTGGCGGCAGTAGCACACGGCGCTGGCGGAGTGGGGAGGGCGAGACGCATGGGCGCAGAAAGTCCCAATGGGAACAACAGCAGCTAAAACCAGGACCTACCAAGCACCACGTGCGCTCGCCAGCAAATTGGTGTTAACAGATCAGCACCCAAGTGGACACACAGGAGTGACATCTATCGGGGGTCGGGCAGGTGGGAGGGGAGGAGGGGACGGGTGTATACAAACACAACGAGTGAGACGTGCACCGTCTGGGGGATGGGCACGCTTGACTTGAAGGAGGGGAGGGAGGGCAAGGGCAATATACGTAACCTTAACATTTATACACCTGTAATATGCTGAAATATATATAAAAAAAACTGGAAAAACAAAATAAAATAAAATTTATTTATTTATTTTTATTTTTTTATTTTTCTTTGAGACAGAGTCTCGCTTTGTTGCCCAGGTTAGAGAGTGCTGTGGCGTCAGCCTCGCTCACAGCAACCTCCAACTCCTGGGCTCAAGCGATCCTCCTGCCACAGCCTCCCAAGTAGCTGGGACTACAGGCATGCGCCACCATGCCCGGCTAATTTTTTTTCTATATATATTAGTTGGCCAATTAATTTCTTTCTATTTATAGTAGAGACGGGTCTCACTCTTGCTCAGGTTGGTTTCGAACTCCCGACCTCGAGCAATCCTCCCGCCTCAGCCTCCCAGAGTGCTAGGATTACAGGCGTGAGCCACAGCGCCCGGCCTAAAATAAAATTTAAAGATACAAAAAAAACACAAAACACCCAGGACCTACCAGTGGACTCATTGGGCTTATCTATGTTGCTCCCCATCTGGGGTCGGAGGAGGTTCAGAAGGCTGTTCTAGTTATCTGGCAAAAAAGGTTTCAAATACGGTATCCTAGACTCATTGCCCTTATTGGCAGGTAAGAGGATCCAAATGACAAGTTAGAACATTTTAAAAGGCACGGTCAAACTTAAAGGCCACCCTAGTGAGGCAGATCATGAGATCTCATTTCATCTTCACACCCATTCTACCATGTTTCCCCGAAAATAAGACAGGGTCTTATATCTATTTTTCCCCAATAAGACACCCTAGGGCTTATTGTCAGGGCATGTGTTATTTTTTTTAAGTACAGTACAACCATCTACATTGATTCAAACCGAGTGAAGTAGTCTTCTTCTGGAACATCATCCTCACTCTCCAAACCCCGAATCCCATCCTGAATGTCTTGCGACTCTGTTTCCTTTAGAACCACCAGCCCCGATCTCTCCTGTCCAGCACTAGAGCTCTCACGGGGGGATGGAGAAGGCTGCTCGTGTTCTTTCCCGCTCCGCGACAACACGCATGGGTTGTGCAGTTGCGCAGCATAGCCATGCCCATCACTAGGGCTGATTTTCATAGCCACGCCCCGACTAGGTTATTTTCATAGCCCACGCCACCACTGAGGGCTTATTTTCATAGCCACATCCACCACTGGGGCTGATTTTCATAGCCACGCCCATCACGAGGGCTGATTTTCATAGCCACGTCCACCACTGGGGCTGATTTTCATAGCCATGCGCCGTCACTCGGGGCTGGTTGTTCATAGCCACGCCCATCAACAAGGCGGTTTTCATAGCCGCCCATCACCAGGGTGATTTTCATAGCCACGCCCATCACGAGGGCTGATTTTCATAGCCACGTCCACCACTGGGGCTGATTTTCATAGCCACGCCCGTCACCGGGGCTGGTTTTCATAGCCACGCCCATCACTAGGACTGATTTTCATAGCCACGCCCATCACAAGGGCTGATTTTCATAGCCACGCCCGTCACTAGGGCTGGTTTTCATAGCCACGCCCACCACTAGGGCTGATTTTCGGGGTCGGGCTTCTATTGTGCACATGCTTAGAAATCCTGCCAGGGCTTATTTTACGGGTAGGGTTTATTTTCGAGGAAACATGGTACGAGGTGAGTGTACTATCATTCCCCACATCACAGATAAGGAAACAAAGGCCCAATGGCGCTGTGTGATTTGTCCAAGGTTATCAAGCAGGTAAATTGCAACATTGGGATTTAAACCCCAACGGAAATCTCATCCTGTGGGCAACAGGAAGCAGGCGACAGCATGACCATGCTGCGAAAACTGACCGCCATTCAGGTCTAGCTCAGGGACAGGACACAGCGCTATTTGGCCTAAAGATGAAGAGATAAAGCAGCTAATCCATAATCTCTAATTTCATCCTCCATCTTCACAATCTTCAAAGGCAACTAAATATGTTCAATATGTATGCACCTTTATTTTGAAATACAGTTCTACAATTCAGGAAATACTTCATGTATTTCTAGTCCCTGCAAATACACTTAGGAGTGAGAGATATACCTCAAGAAAACCAGCAGAAAGGGCTGGAAAAGTAAAGTCTGAGGGGAGAGTGCCAAAAGGAAAGGTAATTAAACATGGCTATGGAACTGTTTGACAAACTCTGAAAGTCAGCACAAGGGGAAACTTCTAGAAGCTTGGAGGACATAATCACCCTATACGTTCAAAAGGAGTCTAGGTAAATTCATGAGCAATAAATCTCAAACAGATATAAAGGAAATTGGCAGTAATGGAAAAGTAGACTTTTAATATGGCACATATTAAAACCCTCAAAAATAAAAACACAATGGCTTCACAGGAAAAAAAAAAAAAGAGCAAAATACTTAAAAAGAAAATTCACCCCAAAAATAGAAAAAACAGTTAAACATATTTAAAGTGATCAACATCTGCTATAATGCGAATGTTCCCTCCAAAACTCATGCTGGTATTTAGTTGCCTCTGTAACCGACGGATGAAAGGTCAGACACACCTGGCTCCACCAGCGACTTCAGCCAACCACCTGACGCTGCGGCTGGACTCCCCACCCTCTTTCCAGTTTTGACTCGGCTGAGTAGCATTCCTTCCTGATAAGAGGCTCTGACCACGAACTGGTTCTGGCTGGTTTGCAGAGGCTGCGCAAAGATACTCCTGTGTCCTTTGCTTCACCTTTTCAAGTATCAAGCCTAATTTTACTGCATTTATTTAAATGTCAAGTTAGTGCTCCACTCCAAAGTGACCGTGAGATGTTTGCAACATGCATGTTTGCTTACTATGCCCCCTTCAGGAATATGCGTAGCTCCTCGTTTCACTTGTTAAATAGGGATACTTAGCCAAATGGTTCAGCATGAATTCCCGTCTCACTCTTCCTCCTTTGAAGGGTCTGCTTTGGGTTCCTGCTGGAGGCTATGGTCCCCAACCTGCAGGTTGTCACCCTTTGTAAGAAATAAAGTTCTACTCTCCAAATTTATGAATCTTAGTCACCAGCAGGAGATATTCACCTGAAATTGTTTTTTTCTTATGCATAGCCAAAACGTTTTACATTTACTTTTAATTTAATTTTATTTTTTGAGACAGAGTCTCGCTTTGTTTCCCAGGCTAGAGTGAGGTGCCGTGCGTCAGCCTCGCTCACAGCAACCTCAATCTCCTGGGCTCAAGCGATCCTCCTGCCTCAGCCTCCCAAGTAGCTGGGGCTACAGGCATGCACCACCATGCCTGGCTCATTTTTTCTATATATATTAGTTGGCCATTTAATTTCTTTCTATTTATAGTAGAGACGGGGTCTCGCTCTTGCTCAGGCTGGTTTCGAACTCCTGACCTTGAGCAATCCGCCCGCCTCGGCCTCCCAGAGTGTTAAATTTACTTTTTAAAAATGGCTAGGGAATGTTGTCCTAGTTCATTTTCTGTGGCTATAACAGAACACCACAGACTGAGTAATTTATAAGGAAAAGAGATTTAGTTGGCTCACAGTTCTGGAGGCTGGGAAGTCAAGATGGAGGGACCGCGTGGACCACATCTCGGGGAGGGCCTTCCTTGCTGTGCTGTCACTTGGCCGGAGAGAGTCAGAGAGAAGGGAGGGACCCACTCCCATGAGGACACTAGAGCAGTGTTGACCCGTTCAAGAGGGCCCTGCGTCCCATCACCTCTTACTAT